>SJYQ01104581.1:5795-23403 GCA_006410935.1 Redunca redunca
GAGTGCAATTGTGACATAGTTTGAGCATTCTTTGGCATTGCCTTTCTTTGGGATGGAATGAAAACTGACCTTTTCCAGTCCTGTGGCCCCTACTGAGTTTCCAAATTTGCTGGCATATTGAGTGCAGCACTTTCACAGCATCATCTTCCAGGATTTGAAAGAGCTCAACTGGAATTCCATCACCTCCACTAGCTTTGTTCGTAGTGATGCTTCCTAAGGCCCGCTTGACTTCACATTCTAGGATGTCTGGCTCTAGATGAGTGATCACACCATCATGATTATCTGGGTTATTAAGTTCTTTTTTGTATAGTCCTTCTGTGTATTCTTGTTACCTCTTCTTAATATCTTCTGCTTCTGTTAGGTCCATACCATTTCTGTCCTTTATCAAGCCCATCTTTGCATGAAATGTTCCCTTGGTATCTCTACTTTTCTTGAAGAGATCTCTAGTCTTTCCCAGTCTATTGTTTTCCTCTATTTCTTTGCACTGATCACTGAGGAAGGCTTTCTTATCTCTCCTTGCTATTCTTTGGAACTCCACATTCAAATGGGTATATCTTTCCTTTGCTTTTCACAGCTATTTTAAGGCCTCCTCAGACAGCCATTTTGCTTTTTTGCACTTCTTTTTCTTGGGGATGGTCTTGATCCCTGTCTCCTGTACAATGTCACGAACCTCATTCCATAGTTCATCAGGCACTCTATCAGATCTAGGCCCTTAAATCAGTTTCTCACTTCCACTGTATAATCATAAGGGATTTGATTTAGGTCATACCTGATTGATCTAATGGTTTTTCCTACTTTCTTCAATTTAAGTCTGAATTTGGCAATAAGGAGTTCGTGATCTGAGCCACAGTCAGCTCCTGGTCTTGTTTTTGCTAACTGTATATAGCTTCTCCATCTTTGGCTGTAAAGAATATAATCAATCTGATTTCGGTGTTGACCATCTGGTGATGTCCATGTGTAGAGTCTTCTCCTGTGTTGTTGGAAGAGGGTGTTTGCTGTGACCAGTGTGTTCTCTTGGCAAAACTCTTAGCCTTTGCCCTGCTTCATTCTGTACTCCAAGGCCAAATTTGCCTGTTATGCCAGGTGTTTCTTGACTTCCTACTTTTGCATTCCAGTCCCCTATAATGAAAAGGACATCTTTTTGGGGTGTTAGTTCTAGAAGGTCTTGTAGGTCTTCATAGGACTGTTCAACTTCAGCTTCTTCAGCGTTACTGGTTGGGGCGTAGACTTGGATTACCGGGATATTGAATGGTTTGCCTTCGAAACAAAGAGAGATCATTCTGTCATTTTGAGACTGCATCCAAGTACTGCATTTCGGACTCTCTTGTTGACCATGATGGCTACTCCATTTCTTCTGAGGGATTCCAGCCCTCAGTAGTAGATATAATGGTCATCTGAGTTAAATTCACCCATTCCATTCCATCTTAGTTCACTGATTCCTAAAATGTTGATATGCACTCTTGCCATCTCCTGTTTGACCACTTCCAATTTGCCTTGATTCAGGGACCTAACATTCCGGTTCCTATGCAATACTGCTCTTTACAGCATCGGACCTTGCTTCTATCACCAGTCACATCCACAGCTGAGTATTGTTTTTGCTTTGGCTCCATCCCTTCATTCTTTCTGGAGTTATTTCTCCACTGATCTCCAGTAGCATATTGGGCACCTACCGACCTGGGGAGTTCCTCTTTCAGTATCCTACCATTTTGCCTTTTCATACTGTTCATGGGGTTCTCAAGGCAAGAATACTGAAGTGGTTTCCCATTCCCTTCTCCAGTGGACCACATTCTGCCAGACCTCTCCACCGTGACCCGTCTGTCTTGGATGTTCCTACACGCCATGGCTCATAGTTTCATTGAGTTAGACAGGTCTGTGGTCCATGTGATCAGATTGGTTAGTTTTCTGTGATTGTAGTTTTTAGCCTCTCTGCCCTCTGATGGAGAAAGATAAGAGGCTTATGGAAGCTTCCTGATGGGAGAGACTGACTGAGGGGGAAACTAGGTCTTATTCTCATTTTTTTGCAGGGTTGCTGCTGATGCTAAGTCACTTCAGTCGTGTCTGACTCCGTGCGACCCCATAGACGGCAGCCCATCAGGCTCCCCCATCCCTGGGATTCTCCAGGCAAGAACACTGGAGTGGGTTGCCATTTCCTTCTCCAATGCATGAAAGTGAAAAGTGAAAGTGAAGTCACTAGTTGTGTCCGACTCCTAGCGACCCCATGGACCGCAGCCTACCAGCCTCCTCTGCCCATGAGATTTTCCAGGCAAGAGTACTAGAGTGGGGTGCCATTGCCTTCTCCGTTTGCAGGGTTGGGAGGGTTTAAATCAGAAAAATGTGTTTTATTTATTGACTTTTTAAAGGTGAGTTTGGGTTGTGCTGCTCTAGCTGCAGCGTGCTGGCCTCTCTGTTGACGCCGTGCGAGCTTAGTTGCCCTGCGGCATGTGGGATCCAAGTTCTCCCACCAGGGATCAAACCCGTGTCCTCTGTGTCGGAAGTTTGGAGTCGTAACCACAAGGTTTCCAGGGAAGTCCTCTGTTTTGAATCAAAATGGTTGACTGGGCATCCAACACTTCTATGAATACAAAAATCTGGAAAACTAAATTTTGAGGTAGGGCTGAGAGGTGTGCAGGCAGGTAGCCCGGCCCCAGGGAAGGGGCGCAGAGGCAGCCCCTGTGCACTCCTGACTAGCGTCTGATCAGCACAGCATCTCCTGCCACAGGGGACCAGGACCCCTTGGACGTGCTGAGCTGCCACGTCAACTCACGTGCCCACGGCCTCAAGGCCTGCTCTGAGATTTACAACAGCTACTGTTTAGCTACAAATCAACTTAGATATTATATGTCAGCGTAAACACCTTTTCACATACTTCACCACATAACTTGTCATTTTTAATCTCCTACCTTGATGTTTAAACATCTTACCATCAAACTGTCAACACGGCCTGGAGCGTATTTTCCACGTGACTAGCATGAGTGACTGAAGAGCTGATTGAAAAAGAAAAAGTATGTGTCTTTTTAATATTTGCTTTTGGGTCGCCCTTATCCACCCATCGGGCTTCCCAGGTGGCACAGAGGTATAGAATCCACCTGCCAATGCAGGGGACTCAGGATGTTTGTGTTTGATCCCTGGGTCAGGAAGATCCCCTGAAGGAGGGCATGCCTACCTGCTTCAGTGTTCTTGCCTGGAGAATCCCATGGACAGAGGAGCCTGGCGGGCCTCGGGCCTTAGGGTCACAAAGAGCTGGACACAGCTGAGTGGCTGAGCACACACACACACCAACCCCATGCTTGTGCACGGTGGACCCTGCACCCACCAAGAGCCCAGCTGGGGCGCCTTGCTCACCAAGTGCCACACTCTCTCGCTTCTGGTGTGTGCCTGGACTCGGCTCCATTCTGCCGGAATCTGCATGTTTGGTGGGAGCAACACTGATTTTAAACCTGCATGAGTGAGAGGCTTTAACAATTTGCAGTCTGGAGGGAAGGGTTACGTAATCCTCTGAGATAACCATCCCTTTCTCTCCTCTCTACCTCCACCTCCTACAGTCCTGATGACCCCAGAGGACAGGGGTTACTCTTGCTTACTTTTTAGATTTACATTATGCTAGTTATTCCACTCCAGTATTCTTGCCTGGGAAACCCCGTGGACAGAGAAGCCTGGAGGGCTACTGTCCATGGGGCTGCAAGAATCGGCCACAACTTAGTGGCTAAACAACAACAAATCCTTATTGATTAGATTTTATGAGGCTTCTTTTGCTGGAAAACAGTGTTGGTACCATACTGTGTAGTGGCAGTTCTTTCACACTCTGTGAAAACACCATGGATGTGATTGTGCAAAAGGTACGTAAAATAAGCATCCATGTAGGTGTTAGAAAGAGACTCACCTCCTGGAGAACTCCATGTTAGCGAGCGAAGTGGAATGCATCTGATGTAAGCGACCAAGATAACTTTTACTTTGAGAATCCTTCTTGTCTGATTTACAGATAATCTTGGCCTGAAAGAAATGTTTCATTTCTATTTTTTGTGTCTTACCTCTGAAGCTAGAGTCTAAGGCTGTCAAAGATGGGTCCTCACTCCTCTTTATATTTCTAGTGCACGGATTCACGTATTACACATAGCGTGAGCTGTGCTGCCGGAATAAGGAAGAACCTTTGTAACCTACTGCAAGTTAATCTCTAAAGGGACATTGACTGTAAGTTTAGAGTATACACAGCGGCCCACCTTTGGGAACCTTGTCTTGCAGGTTAGGAGCATTAAGCTAAAGTATCTTCGCAGGAAACATGGTCACCACGCCCATACGCGGATGGTGCAGGAAGGAGGCTGCCTGGGGCCACCAGACGTGTGGCTTTCCTCCCTCCCCTTTTAGCATAAAGAAGCCTGACTTCTAACTCAAGCAGGATGGTTCTCTGGGACACAAGTCTACCATCTCTCGGTTTGGCACCTTTCCTTGCCCCAACAACTCAGTTTACCGGCCTGTCTAGTGAGAGCCTGGACTCAGTATCGTTGTTTACTGTGTTGCATAAACCAGCAGTTACTCTCTGAATTTTATTTATAATGCTTTTGGATCTATGTCAAAATATTCTGGGTATGCTATAAATATTAATACTTAGACTTCCCTGCCCTGGTCTTGTCAAACTAGTTGACAAGATAACGTTAATGCCACGGGACTGCCGAAACCTCTCACGGACAGCAGACTGCCAGGCTAAGACTTGCGCGAACCAAAGCACATGGTTTAGCACAGGGTAATTAAGGGTAGCATCAAGGACAGTATTTGAGACAACATTTTAAAAATTCAAAAATAGTGATGTAAATTATATCACCCTAAGTGTAGAAGAGGAGAAATTTAAAACACACACACACACACACACACACACACAAACAAAACATAGAAATAGTCAGAAAGCTAAAGTAATGGGTTGGCCAAAAGGTTCATTTAGATTTGTCTATAAGATGTTATGGGAAAACCCAAACGAACTTTTTGACCAACCAATAAAACCAACTGAATGCCAAGCGATAGAATATCAGGTTAGAGAAAATTCCAAATGGATGACAAGAAACCAAGAAACAAGTGGGACCAGGAAGGTGGAGGAAGGGAGGACTCAGAAATCAGGGCTGCTGGGTTGAGTTTTCAGACCCCTAAAGCCTTGGTGGGGGCGTGCATGGCTCATTTGGAGTCAAGGAAGGAGCTGAGCCCGTGAGCCATCCCTTAACTCCACGTCCACCAGACCGAGCCAGCACCAGTGGTCACGGACAGGGGCTCTGGTTCAGGATTTCCCGTGTTTTTCTAATCCTCAGAATCACAAGGTTTTGCTGAGAAGTTTGATAACAGCACAGATTCCTGGGTCCCCCCAGAGACCCTGGGGGCCTGCCTGGTGGCTCAGAGGTTAAAGCGTCTGCCTGGAATGCGGGAGACCTGGGTTCAATCCCTGGGTCGGGAAGATCCCTTGGAGAAGGAAATGGCAACCCACTCCAGTATTCTTGCCTGGAGAATCCCATGGACAGAGGAGCCTGGTGGGCTACAGAGACCCACTCAAACCGAGTCTCTGGAGAAAGGTCTAGAACTGCACATTTTACAGGTGCCCCAAGTGACCTCTGTGACCCAACATGTCTGGGGATGGTCACACAGCTGAGGATGACCCAGGAAGGGAAGCCAGAAATAACGGAAGAGTCCGTCTTTCAGACAGTCCCACCGCACCTGCTTACCACTTACTCCCTGGCTTAAGGAATCAGAGTTCAAGATAGACTACGTTAGTGAGGGGCTTCCCTGGAGGCTCAGACAGTAAGGAATCTGCCTGCAGCACGGGAGACCCAGGCTGGACCCCTGGGTCCGGAAGATCCCCTGGAGAAGGGCATGGCTGCCCACCCCTGTATTCTTGCCTGGAGAATCCGCTGAACAGAGGAGACTGGTCCATGGAGTCACAAAGAGTCGAACACGACTGAGCGACTAACACTTTCACTTTCATATTAGGTATAGGACAGGGTTTGTTTTACAAGTGAAAGGCATTAGTGTGTGTGTGTTTCCAGTTTACTTGTCCTGTTGGGGTGGCGGCTGTAATCTGGGCCTTAGATTTCTACACATGGATATTCATGGAATTTTACGGTCGGAATGAGTTGCTAAGAAGATCATCTTCTCAAAGTCCCTCATCTGACTGCCAGGAGACGCCCCATGTGCTTTGTACACGGGAGGACCTTATTGCAGGTGTGGGTCTTTGACCCTTTTCTGAGCCTGGGAGAATTCTGGAGCTCACTCCCTTGAACTTTAGCCTATAAATGAATTAAACAGAGTCCGATGCTAGCTTTCATAACCAACAACAGTAAACCTTTAGGGGAAAGTTTGTGCCGCAAAATTCCAGGAGTTTCAAGAATTCACTCGCACCCTAAGAAGCTCAAATATGGCTCAGGTTATCCTAACATGGCCTTGACATGCTTTTGGGAGATTGAGCCAGGGTATCTGGCTTTGAGGCTGGCACTTCAGGTAATGAAGATAACCCCTTTATCTCAGGAAAGGGAACCTTTGCTCAGCCCTCAGCCAGGCTTTGTGGCTATTCTCATGGTAAAGGAAAGCATTTGTCTGTGGCTTTTCTTTTCTTCTTTGCCACCACTGAATTTCACTTTGAACCCCTGACACCTTGGGCCTTCTCTCAGGCTGAACGGGTGGAATCCACAGGCGCCCAGGGTGGGAGGAGGTGGGGTGGGGGTTGGGCCTTTTCTTNGCAGGGACGGGGGAGGGCGGTCCAGCAGGGACTGAAGGGCACACACACCCCCAGCTCACCTGCCCCGGGCCTCGGGGTCGCAGGGCTGCAGTTTCTCGCTGTTCACGCTGTTCCCTCCACTCCGTAAGCCGAGAAAGAAGGCCCTTAGGAGGAACATGAGATCTTTTAGTAAATATCCTCCCGTGTCACAGTTCACCGGCCCTGGCAGCCGAGCGTGGCCCTCCAATTTCCACCACAACTCACAAAGTGGGGATCTTGCCTCAGCGTTTTGTACCCGGACCGGGGGCAGCGCAGGGCAAGGTCCCCTGTTATTTAAGGCTAAGGTTCCAAACGCAGCCCAGTGTGGCTGAGACCCAGGTCTCGTGAGGCTTCTTCCCGGTTTTGAGACGTGCGTGCACACGTCTCTGGCTCGATGGTGCCGGGACCTCCCTTTCCGCGTTATGACGGCTCCGCGTCTCGTGCGGAGAGCCAGCGATGGAGCTGGGCCTCGTATTCTCTGGTTAGGGAGGAATGGGGTGCTTCAGATACAGCACAGTACTGACGACTTCCTCCTTGTTTTCCGTGGCTCCTCTCACTGCTGGTTCTGCAAGCCTTCTGGGCACCAGGTACAGAGTCTTCCCGGCCGTCTGCCCGCTGTGGTGTGACGTCACTGCCGGCCCGGCCGGGGGCGGGGGCTCTCCCGGGCGGGGCCCCTGGGGGCCTATTTTCCTCCTTACTCACAGGGCCCCCGCGTTGCACTGGGGTACAAAGCACACGGGTGAAGGAGGCTTCCTGGCATTCAGGATGCCCAGGGGAACCTGGGTGAGTGGATGCTCGGGTGCCAGTCACTGTTCCCAGGACTCGGGACCAGGTCAGCCTGCCGGTCCTGCTGGGCCCGGCTCCTCTCACACCGGCCCAAAGTGCTGGAGCCGGACGGGTGCCCTGTCTTCTCCAGCCCAGTGTCTTTGCCAGAAAGCGTCTGGTCTCTCCCACTCCAGCAGGTCTACCCTTCCAGTTCTCCAGACAAAACAGATTCAAAGGTTTTCAAATATTTTATTTCTTTGTTTTAGTCAGAACTTTTGTATCTCAGAGTTTATAAGCATTCTCAAATACATCCAGATCTGAGGTCTCTGACACATTGTCCCTTTATAACCTGAATTCATTTTCTCTGTTCATTTTGGAAGTTAACGCTGCTCTGAAGTGGTCAGGCTGGAAGTGGACGAAGCACCAGCTGGAATCAAGATCGCCGGGAGAAATATCAATAACCGCAGGTAAGCAGATGATACCACCCTTATGGCAGAAAGTTAAGAAGAGCTAAAGAGCCTCTTGATGAAAGTGAAAGAGGAGAGTAAAAACCTTGGCTTAAAGCTCAACATTCAGAAAACTAAGACCATGTTATCTGGTCCCATCACTTCATGGGAAATAGATGGGGAAACAGTGGAAACAGGGGCTGACTTTATTTTTGGGGGCTCCAAAATCACTGCAGATGGTAACCTGAGCCATGAAATTAAAAGACACTTACTCCTTGAAAGAAAAGTTATGACCAACCTAGACAGCATATTAAAAAGCAGAGATATTACTTTGCCAACCAACAAAGGTCCATCTAAGTCAAAGCTATGGTTTTTCCGGTAGTCATATATCGATGTGTTTGGACTATAAAGAAAGCTGAGTGCCAAAGAATTTATGCTTTTGAACTGTGGTGTTGGAGAAGACTCTTGAGAGTCCCTTGGACTGCAAAGAAATTCAACCAGTCCATCCTAAAGGAAATCAGTCCTGAATATTCATTGGAAGGACTGATGATGAAGCTGAAACTCCAATCCTTTGGCCACCTGATGCGAAGAACTGACTCAATGGAAAAGACCCTGATGCTGGGAAAGATTGAAGGCAAGAGGAGAAGGGGACAACAGAGGATGAGATGGCTGGATGGCATGACTGACACAATGGACATGAGTTTGAGTCAACTCTGGGAGCTGGTGATGGACAGGGAGGCCTGGAGTGTTGTAGTCCATGGAGTTGCAGAGAGTCAGACATGACTGAGCGACTGAACTGAACTGAAATTAATTGAAGTGATTAAATCAATCACCTCCATTTCTGAACAGTTGTCCTTGTTTACAAGTGTTTCATGCGATTATCCCACTTTAATCAGAGCGCCATTCAACCAGCATATCTGTACAAGAGCCTGGTTGGATTTCTTCCATCTTCAGCTGCAGAAGACCCATCTGTCTGCAGCTTGTGTGTCAGACTTTTCTAGTTGATAACAAGCTGTCAACCAGCTGAGGAAGGGACACTTTCCCACGGGTGCTGCACATCTCACACAGTATCACTGGATCATCCTTGAGAATCAATAAAATGCCAACTTCTGTTTACCTGTTTTCTGTACTTGGAAATGCACACTGACAATTGATTATAGTTGAAGTTAGCACTGTAATTTTGCTTTCGTTCTATCTTTACTAGCCAGGCTAATATACTGAAAGAAAAATAAAAGTAAGGCTTTCTTGGAATCTATGATACTCCCAGGAGATAAAGTTGGGAGAAAATTTTCTTTTTAACTCTAAGAGTTCTCATTTTTTCCACTGTGAACTCTTAAGATTTCTCATTTTTCTCTTTTTTTGGCTGCGCTGGGCCTTCATTTTGTGCGGGCTTTCTCTGGTTGCAACGAGAGGGGCCCGGTCTTCCCTGCAGTGGCTTGTACGGAGCCCAGGCTCTAGGGGTCCAGCTTCGGGAGCTGCGGCACCTGCGTTCAGGAGCTGTGGCTCTCGGGTCTGAGAGCATCAGGCTCCAGCAGCTGCTGTGCATGGATGTAGCTGCTCTGGGGCCTGTGGGATCTTCCTGGACCGGGGATCAAACTCATGTCCCCGGCACTGCCAGGTGAATTTTTATCCACTGCACTACCAGGGAAGTTCCCTAAGGTTTTTCTAACTGCTTAGTTTGAAAGAATTTCAAATTTATACACACTTACAAGAATTATACAAAGAACTCCTATAAGTCCTTTAGCTACTTGTGTCAGTTACAAACATATTTCACTCTGTGTCACATTAAATGCATGTTTTATGACTCCCTGTCTCTCTTTTTACATGTTTTTATACGTATACATATAATTATGCTAATATTATTATTAGCTCACCATTTGAGAGAAAGTTACAAACATATTGACCCTTTGCTCATAAATATTTTATCATATTTCCCAGTAAAAAAAGTCATTTTCTTACACAACGTCACTAAAATGACCAGATTTAGGAACTGAATATTGTATAATGCTCTTATCTGATTTTCAGCCTACATATCACAACTGGTTTCTCTAGAGTGCTATAGTTATAATGTTTTAAGGACATGTTGAGATTCAGTCAACTAAGACAAAGGGATGTTATTGACACTCATAACTTGCTTTCAAAAGTGATCTGTGTCATAAAGGGAAAAAAAAACCTATGTGAGAAACAGATTCTATGGTGAGAAACAGGCTCAATCAACAAGAATTGTCTAAGCATTCGAGAAAATACTGGAAGAATCGCTTTGGCAATGCGTATACTACAACCGGAACGATGCGGAAAAGGCCAGCACGGCTCCTGCACGAGACGGTGCACACCTTCCCAAGGTGGCCGCTATTCTTTCCAGAAAGGGAAAGAAGCGTTTAAGTGTTATGGACTGGGTTATGTTCCCCCTAATCCTTGTGTTGAAGCCTTAACCCTCTATGTGACATGTCTGGAGACAGAGCCTTTTAAAAAGAAAGCAAGGTCACCTAAGGATGGGGCCCTGGTCCAAGAAGACTGGTGTTCTTCGGGAAGAGGAAGGGACACCAGGCTGCTCTCCCACAAAGGAAGGCCGCGTGAGGACAGCCCTTTGCAAGCCAGGAAGAGCTCTCTCACCAGGAACCCAGCCTCTGGTGCTTTGATCTTGGCCTCCAGCCTCCAGAACTGTGAGAAATGAACTTCTGTTCTTTAAGCTGCTCGGCCTGTGGGGTTTTGTTACGGCGGCTGTAGCAGAGTAATTCACTGGGTAAAGATAGTTGACCAGCGTTCTCACGAGATTCTTAAATTAGCTTTGATGCTTGAAGCAAACATTATAACACTTTCTGATGTAGTGTTCCATGTGCGCAGAGGAAATACTCAAGACAATTTTATTTTAAAAGCAGAAAGAATTAAGGACCTAAATGGGAGTAACCATTCAATATTTCACTGAGTGCTAGGATGTTGAGCAGGTCATGCTAAGTAACTTAAATGTGTCATAATATCTAGAACAGCCACTAAGAAAACTACATAGAGTGATATGATCAAAAATGTCATAAATAAATGAAACTGGTATTTTAAAATGTGCTGAGATGATCCAAAGGAAATCAAGAAAAGAAAAATAGAGGAATGAGAAACAGAAGAAGCAAAACAAAAATTGAAATGTAAGCAAATTTTAAAAAACTGAAATCATACAGAGTTTGTTCTCTGATCACGATGGAGTCATTTCTCAAACCCACAAAGTACCAAAACTCAGCCAAGATGAGAAAGAGAGCCTTCTTAACCTCAGAAGTCTTAAAACCGTGAAAGAAGTTGAATTTAGAAATATCCAGTCCCAGATGATTTTACAAGGTACTTTCATCCAACATTTAAGTAAGAATTGGACTTCCCTGGTGGCTCAGACAGTAAAGCGTATGTCTACAATGTGGGAGACCCAGGTTCAATACCTGGGTCGGGAAGATCTCCTGGAGAAGGAAATGGCAACGCACTTCAGTATTCTGGCCTGGAAAGTCCCATGGATGGAGGAATCTGATGGACTACAGTCCGTGGGTCACAAAGAGTTGGACACGACTGAGCAACTTCACTTTCTTTCTTTTCTTTCAAAGTAAGAATTAATGCAAAATTTTATACAATCTTTCCAAGAAAATGGATGAAGAAGAAATGTTTGCCAACTCATTTCATGAGGCTAGCTAGTATTTACCCTGACAGCAAAGTGCAAAATATGTTCTCCCTTCAAAAAGGAAAATGTACAGAGTAATCTCTCTCATGAACATATACTCAAAAATTCTCAACGAAATATTAGCAAACCCAATCCAGCCATGTATACAAAGAAATAAAACACCATGGCCAAGTAGAATTTCCAAATATCCAAAGCTAGATCAATATTCAAAGTCAATCCGTGCAAACAGCACGTTAACAGGCTAAGTAATCCATTGGCACAGAAAAATGATTGGACAAATTCAGTGCCCAGTGGCATAAAATCTCTCGGCAAACTGCGCATGGAGAGGCGCCTCCTCTCCCTCATGAAGACCATCTACAAAACCCCACAGCCACTATCACAATTACAGGTTAAAGACCAAATTCTCCTCCTTTAAGACTGCAAGGATGCCTGTGTTTTTAACTTTAAATGCCAATCGTTCACTGTTGGTATATTGGGAAGTCGATCATCGTATATTAACCTTGTAACCGAGAGCCACAGTACAATCGTCTAATTCGAGGCATGTGAGGGTTCTTGGGAAGTTCGCCCTCAAAAATGTTTTCGCACACATTTCCTCCCAGTCTCTGATTTGTCTCCTCAGTCTTTTAACAGTGTCTCCCGGATTCTTGACCACTGCACCACCTTGGCAGTCTCCAAATGTGAAAGGCAGACGTATAAGACTTCTAGAAGAGGACGCAGGAAGAAAGCTAGGTGGCCTTGCTTTGGCAAGGAGTTTTTAAGCTGCCACACTGAAAGCAGCACAGTCCATGGAAGGAAAAGCTGAAGCGCTGCACTTCATTAAAACGGAAAACGTGGGCTCTGAGGGAGACGCTGCTAAAGCACTGCAGAGACAAGTCAGAGAGTCGAGGAAATATCTGCAAAAACATATGTGAAGGGGGACTTCCCTGGTGGTCCAAGGGTTAAGGCTTTGAGTTTCCACTGCAGGAGGCCCTGGGTTTGATCCCTAGTAACTTCTATGCAGAGTACATCATGAGAAACGCTGGACTGGAAGAAACAAGCTGGAATCAAGATTGCCGGGAGGAATATCAATCACCTCAGATATGCAGATGACACCACCCTTATGGCAGAAAGTGAAGAGGAGCTAAAAAGCCTCTTGATGAAAGTGAAAGAGGAGAGTGAAAAAGTTGGCTTAAAGCTCAACATTCAGAAAACAAAGTTCATGGCATCCGGTCCCATCATTTCATGGGAAATAAATGGGGAAACAGTGGAAACAGTGTCAGACTTTATTTGTGGAGGCTCCAAAATCACTGCAGATGGTGACTGCAGCATGAAATTAAAAGATGCTTACTCCTTGGGAAAAAAAAGTTATGACCAACCTAGATAACATATTCAAAAGCAGAGACATTATTTTGCCAACAAAGGTCGATCTAGTCAAGGCTATGGTTTTTCCAGTGGTCATGTATGGAAGTGAGAATTGGACTGTAAAGAAAGCTGAGCACCGAAGAATTGATGCTTTTGAACTGTGGTATTGGAGAAGACTCTTGAGAGTCGCTTGGACTGCAAGGAGATCCAACTAGTCCATTCTAAAGGAGATCAGCCCTGGGTGTTCTTTGGAAGGAATGATGCTGCATCTGAAACTCCAACACTTTGGCCACATGATGCCAGAGTTGACTCATTGGAAAAGACCCTGATACCAGGAAGGATTGGGGGCAGGAGGAGAAGGGGATGGCAGAGGATGAGATGGCTGGATGGCATCACCAACTCGATGGACGTGAGTCTGAGTGAACTCTGGGAGATGGTGATGGACAGGGAGGCCTGGGGTGCTGCGATTCATGGGGTCGCAAAGAGTCAGACACGACTGAGCGACTGAACTGAACTGAACTGGACTGAAGGGAACTAAGATCCCACAAACTGCAACCAATAATAATCAAAATCAAATCATTAAAAATATCTGAGGGTTTGTATTGAAAATATACAAAAGATACTAGAAAGCCAACAATCAGAAATCTGCACAATCAAAAAAATGGGCCAAAGATCTTAAAAGACTGCTGACCAAGGAAGACACACAGAGAAGCACTTGAAAAGCTGCCCCACATCGCGTCATTTCCTTGAAAAGCTGCTCCACATCACGTCATCAGGGAAACGCAAGTTAGAGAGGGTCCCCGGCACACCTGCTGGAACAGCCAGTGTCTGACCAGCAAGGACCTACTGTGCAGCTCACGGAGCCCCACTCAGTGCCATGTAGCGGACGGGAGGGGAGTCTGGGGGAGAACGGATTCCCAAACACGGATGGCTGAGTCCGCCTGAAACTATCACCACGTTGTTAATCGGCTATCAGTTCAGTCGCTCAGTCGTGTCCAACTCTTTGCGACCCCATGGGCCTCCCTGTCCATCACCATCTCCCAGAGCTTACTCAAACTCATGACCGTCGAGTCGGTGATGCCATCCAACTGTCTCACAATCTGTCGTCCCCTTCTCCTCCTGCCTTCAATCTTCCCCAGCTGCTGCTGCTGCTGCTAAGCTGCTTCAGTCGTGTCCGACTCTGTGTGACCCCATAGACGGCAGCCCACCAGGCTCCCCTGTCCCTGGGATTCTCCAGGCAAGGACACTGGAGTGGGTTGCCATTTCCTTCTCCAATGCATGAAAGCATAGAGTGAAAGTGAAGTCGCTCAGTGTGTCCGACTCTTCACAACCCCGTGGACTGCAGGCCACCAGGCTCCTCCGTCCATGCGATTTTCCAGGCAAGAGTACTGGAGTGGGGTGCCATTGCCTTCTCCGATCTTTCCCAGCATCAGGGTCTTTTCCAATGACTCAGTTCTTTCATCAGGTGGCCAAAGTATTGGAGCTTCAGCTTCAGCATCAGTCTTTCCAATGAATATTCAGAACTGGTTTCCTTCATAATTGACTGTTAATTGGCTATACTCCAATAAAAAATTAAAAGTTTTAAAAGAAGAAAAGAATGGCCATCATCTGGTCTGGAACACTGACAATTCCAAATGCTGACCAGGACGCGTTCACTGCTGACAGGAGTGCAGAGCGGGACAGGCACTTGGGAAGACAGTTTGGCAGTTTCCAATAACACTGAACATGCTCTGACCACCAGGCTCAGCAGTGGTGCTCCTCGGTATTCATTCAAAAGAGGTGAATATTAATGTCCACACAAAGACAGATGTTTATAGCAGCTTTATTCATAATCATCAAAATTTGGAAGCAGTCAAGATGCTCTCCAGTAGCTGATGGATAAATAGCAGGGTCCATCCAGGCCATGGAATATGGTTCAGCGCTAAAAAGAAACGAGACATCAAACCGTGAAAAGACACAGAGGAATCTTACATGCATATTTCTAAGTGAAAGAAGCCGTTCTGAAAAAGCTGCATACTGTACGAGTCCAACTATCCGACATTTGGGAAACGTAAAAACCGAGGAGACAATAAAATGGTCGTTGTTGCCAGGGGCTGAGGAGTGAGGCGGATAAATAGACTGAGCATAGGTTTTTTAGGGCAGTAAAACTAACCAGTATGATACTAATGTGGTAGGTACACGGCAGTACACATTTGTTAAAATTTATAGAATGTACACCTCTAAGAGCAAACCCCAAGGCAAACTACGGACTAGAGTCGATAAAATGTGATAATTTTATCTTTACCTTGAAGGGTCTTGGTAGACTTTTTAACTCTGCCAAGTAGCAATCTAGTGGTTGTTTGTTATCTCAGAGAAGGTCAGCAAATTTGGAACTCTTTCTTTGCATTCATCACACACTAAAACCTTCCAAGTGTCTCATTCAAAATGGACCAGTAACCTCTGTGTGGTACAAGAGTGCGTGGCCAGGCCCACGTCATGACGCATGTCATCATAGCCATCCTCACACAGTTTATGTTTTATTTTTATTAAATATCAGGTTAATAATATCCTACACATCTCTGCCACTTCTGGATTCCACTCATTTTGCCTGAGTTTGCCTAGGATGATTCAATGAATTAATTTCACATATGATACTGTATCTGGGTTTCCCAGGTAGCTCAGTGGTAAAGAAATTGCCTGCAATGCAGGAGATTCGAGTTTGATCCCTGGGTTGGGAAGATCCCTTGTAGAAAGAAATGGCAACCCACTCCAGTATTCTTGCCTGGGAAATCCCATGGACAGAGGGGCCCGTCAGTCTACAGTCCATGGGACACAGAAAGCTGGATACGACTCAGTGCACACACGAGACACTTGATGCTGGTCTATAGCTCTGCCCCGGGTTCATTCTCCTTAATTCCTGCCAAGCTGTCACTGCATCAGCAATTGCATTTTCAATGATTTTCCGTAACTTTTAAGTTATTGACTCTTTAAAAATATGCCTTTATTGTATACACCATGGGTGATATTCAAAAATGTTTTTAAATGGTGCTGTACAGACAGACTGCTCTGATGGCTCAGGGGTGAAGAATGCACCTGCCAGTGAAGGAGATGCGGGTTCAGACCCCGGGCAGTAGAATCTATCTTAGCCAAGAGATGCGTGCGCCCACTTAGGAGGATCTGAGACAAACCAAACAGGGATGCAAACCCGGGAAGTTGAAACAACTGGCCAAAGAGATCCTCCATGAAAGTAATTCAAACCGCCGCGAGGGCGCAGCTCAGCAGCTGTCTTTCCCTGAGTCTGCCCGTGTGTCCGTCTACACATAATGTACTTTTTTCCTCCTAATGAATACTTGTTTCACTATCTTCTGTCTTTTCTGCAAAGCCGAAGGGCCAGGGCCTTGTCACTGACCACTGGTCTAGTGCTCGGATCTGAGACTCTCTTTGCAGCGACCCGGCTTCGGTCTCTGGCGGGGAAGCCAAGCCCCGCTCCAGACCTGCAGGCTGAGGCCCCCGGCCATCAGGAAAACCTCTCGGTCCTGACACAAACGCCGAGGTGAGCGGGCGGCAGGAGCCCTGGGATGGAGGTCAGCCTGTCTCCCGAGAGGAGAGGGTGGTCAAGGATGCCCCTCCAGGGGTCCCGTGTTGCCCAGCAGGCAGGGGGCAGACCGGGAGCAGGACAGCGGCCCCTGGTACCGCCTGCTGGGAGATGGGTCTGCTGCCTGTGGAAGGGACCCAGGGGGACGAGGGGTGGGCTGGGGTCCGCAGCGCCCCCGGAGAGGACCGCAGGCAGGGCTCAGAGCTCCGGAAAAGCAGAGTGAGAAGCGCCCTGCCCGCCCCCGGGCGCTTTGCAGGAAGGTTTGTAGACGCCGCAAAACATAAATTAGAAGTCCCCATCTCATACTCACTGTTGACTCAAATTAACCAGGGACTCTCACGCTGTTGTCCTTAAACCATTTTCCCCCAGTAGACACAGCTGACGCGGCTATGACCGAGGGCCTGGGCCCTTTCAAGTAGTTCCTTCATCAGGCCGAGCAGATATCGGGTGGGGAGGCGGTGGGGGTGGGCTGGNNNTGGGGGTGGGCTGGGCTGGGAGCCATCGCCTGGGGCTCCCTGCTGTTCCGGTGTTAACACACCTAGGCGGGATCAAAGGCTGCCCGCCCATCCCGGTACTCTCCACGGCTGGGAGGGAGAAGTCTAATATCGTTACAAATAAGCTGCAATTTGGCGTCATCGGCAACTGTGACAGTCGGTTACGGAGGTGGAGGTTTACGGAGAGCAGTTTGTAGGTGCTGTGCTCAGCCGTGTCCGACGCTTTGCGACCCCGTGGACGGCAGCCCTCCAGGCTCCTCTGTCCCTGGGATTTTGTAGGCAGGAATACTGGAGCAGGTGGCCGTTTCTTCCTCCAAGGGATCTTCAGGTTACTACAAGCCAATTGAGGAAATCACTACAACTTTTCTATGGAAAATTTCCAGTCTTTGTATCTGTCAAGATGTGGTCTCAGACCTGCCTGTTTCAAATGGTCTAGAAATCATTTTGAAGGTAAATGCCATTTCATTTGTTGCCCACATCACATGCAGCCCAATAGGAAATACCTCGCTGAATAAGCAACATGGTCCTATTGATTAACTAAAAGGAGAGGGAAAAGGAAATGTGTGTGTGTGTGTGTGTGTGTGTCTGTGTGTGTGTGTGTGTGTGTCT
>SJYQ01104581.1:23458-54173 GCA_006410935.1 Redunca redunca
GTGTGTGTGTCTGTGTGTGTGTGTGTGTGTGTGTGTGTGTGTGTGAAAGGGCATCTTTCACGTCAGGCTCTGTCAGAGGCTTTATTGTAATTATCATCTGCTCCAATGAACATTCCATAAACGATGTATGGAGTGTCTGCTAAGACCCGTGCCGGCCATGGTGGGCCCATGGGAGGGGGTCACGGACAGGATTCCTGTCCCCAGGAGGTCTGAGTTCCTCGGGAGATACAGATGTCATTAACCAAAGAGCCACAGAAATACATCCGAAACTGCAGCTGGGTGAGGGCTCCTGAGGATGGGGACCGCAAAGCTGAGAGCCTCGGAGAGAAGGAGGGTGGGGTAGAGGGGCAGGGAGGAAGGCCAGGGAGGAGGGCGGGAGGAGTGCCAGGGAGGAGGGAGCAGGAGGGAAAGGTGTCTAGGAGGCCCCAGTGAAGACCCTCTTCATCCACTTCAGGACCCAAAGGCCAGTGAGATGGGAGTTGAGGACACAGGGGCTCGAGACTGGGGCTTTCGTCTCTACCTTAGGAGCACTGGGTCAACACTGAAGCATTCTGAGGGCGAGGCTAACAGGATGCTGGGGGTCCCTTTGAAGTCACTCTGCTAATGAGCATGGGTAACAAAGAGCAGAGTGAACACAGAGGCTGCTGGGCCGGGTGCAGACGATGTGGCCGGGCCCATCGTGGGAGGGTGCAGGCATGGACAGCAGGCCTGGCCTCCGCCACATTGAGTCTGGGGTGTTAATCTCAAGGATGGGAGATCTGGCGGGCGGAAGGAAGAGAGTGTTGCGGGGACAGTGCCCAGGGTTCTGGCCTCTAAACCGTCCCTGGGGGTGGCCACACTGAATGATCAGGAGGCCCTCACAGCTCACCCTGTGGTCACAGTGAGTGATCGAGAGTGTAGCTTCTGGTGCTCCCAACCGGTGGGGTGCTTCCCCACCCCAGAACCTCCCTGAAACCCCACTGAACCACCCACCAGGCTAGCCCTCGACGCTGCTTGAAACACACCCACAGGCACCAGGGCCGGTTAAGCCAGACGGCAGGGCCTGCTTGTGTGACTGTGTGGCTCCATCCATCACCAAAGTGACACTGTGTTAGTTCCCGTCCAACACCAAGTATAGCTTTAATGAGAGTTATATGATTTAACGAACTATTTACATACTCTGGAAAAGTATAACTGGAAGGGGTGGAACCACCATGCCGACTGCTTTGGGAAGACACATACAGGTAAGTCGCCTAAAAGACCACCAACGGATTGGGTCAAGGGAGAAAAAGCAAAGGGTCTGAAAAGGATTCCGCATTTAGGTCTGGTGCCAGGAGAGTTCAACTAATCATGTAACCAGAAATCTGAAACGTGAATAGTGCGTTCAAGCTGCTGGTGATGCAAGAAAAGCCACAGGAAACTAATCTGCAAACCCGACTTCAAAGGAGAAGCCTTGACCCCGCCAAAAAGTTGTTGAATGAATCTATGATCGTATCTTTCACTTTAAACGCATTTACATTAAATGAGTCAAGAATAAACCAGCTTTTAATCTTAACTCACTACCTACCAATCCAGATGGTTCTATCAGTTATATTCACACGATGACTCTCTAGTGCCTTTCTACTTAATCAACCGAAATTGATGGTGGTGGTTTAGTCACCGAGTTGTATCCGACTCTTGCGACCCCATGGACTATAGCCCGCCAGACTCCTCTGTCCCTGGGATTTCCCAGGTAAGAATACTGGCGTGGGTTGCCATGCCCTCCTCCAGGGGATCTTCCTGAGCCAGAAATCGAACCCAGATCTCCTGCGCTGCAGGCAGATTCTTCACTAACTGAGCTACGAGGGAAGCCCAAAATGCATGAGTGCTATTTAAAATGTGAGCTCCACGTCCGGAAGAGGTGACCAGGGAGAAGTCAGCCTACAGACTCCGTCCAGTGCCATCACAGGAGCCAATCAGACAAAACAGAAAACGAGAGTCCAAACGGCCTTGGAAGTGCAGTCTGTGAAAACGATGCTGCTGCACACAAGTTGGGAGAGAATGGATTTAATAACCGATGGGTAACAGGCAGGTTTAAGGCAAACGGCTAAATATTTTGTAAACATAATTCAGATCTCTGCTTCAATCAGATAAACATAGAACATGGAATCACAAAAGCGCTACGCAATATGAATCATGGTTTATCGTGGCTTTCCAGTCGGCACATGGTAAAAATTCTTGGGGAGGTGGGTGGCCCCTGGCACCTGTATGTCTTCAAGCTCCTCAGAGGTCTTCACCCTTCAGCCAACGTACAGAACCACAACACAGGTCAGTGTTTATATAAGACTTGCTTTGGGAAGACGTGCTACAACAAAGAAAAAGACTGAAACTTCTAAATCACCTAATAATGAAAACTGTCCTTGCTTCCACAAATTTAAAATATTTGAGCATCTGGGACTCCCCTGGGGGTCCGGTGGCTAAGACTCCGCACCCAATGCAGGGGCCCGGGTTTGATCCAATGAACTAGATTCCACATGCCGTAACTAACGACCTGGAGCAGTCAGATATCTAAATTAACCAATTTTAAAAAATACACACACATTACAAGGGAATTGACACACTGCATGTATAATGCTAATGCGAAGAACTAACTCATTTGAAAAGACCCTGATGCTGGGTAAGACTGAAGGTGGGAGGAGAAGAGGACAGGAGTCTGGGTGAACTCCAGGAGCTGGTGATGGACAGGGAGGCCTGGTGTGCTGCAGTCCATGGGGTTGCAAAGAGTCGGACACAACTGAGCGACTGAACTGATCCAAACTTAACAGATATATAATATGTATTGGACATCTGTCTGGATACAAAAAGGAAAAAATGTTAAATTGGACATTAGTCACCCTCTTAAAGTGCTCATCATCACTCATTCACTCAAAACAGGTATTAAGTGCTTACTGCATGCCAGCCTCTGTTAGATGCTGCCGCTGCTGCTGCTGCTAAGTCACTTCAGTCGTGTCCGACTTGGTGCAACCCCAGAGACGGCAGCCCACCAGGCTCCCCCGTCCCTGGGATTCTCCAGGCAAGAACACTGGAGTGGGTTGCCATTTCCTTCTCCAGTGCATGAAAGTGAAAAGTGAAAGGGAAGTCGCTCAGCTGTGTGCGACTCTTCACGACCCCATGGACTGCAGCCCACCAGGTTTCTCTGCTCCTGGGATTTTCCAGGCAAGTGTACTGGAGTGGGTTGCCATTGCCTTCTCCGCTGTTACATGCTAAATGAGAATAAAAATATAATTTTTTAAAAAGGGAATTAACAAACTTGAACTTCTTGCAGCTGTATGACTGGCACAAGATGAATATTCCAATGAAGAGGTCGTAGAACTCAAAAAGAAATCGAATCGTCAACACACGAGTGTGAATATACATCCCCTCCAACACAGAAATGGCCAATGATGAAAGCGATCTACAGAACACACGTCAGTGAAGCAATGGAAGTGGGTTCCATTTCACCAGGAATAAAAGAAATGCAAAACTAACCTTTGTTATTTGAAACATTGATAAAATGCATTTTTTAATTGAAATGCTTCTGTGTTGGCCGTCGTGTGAAGACTGATGCTCTCTTATTGTGGAAGCCAACGGAGACGTGGAGAGCTTGCAGATACATCCTGCACCTGACCTCAGCAACTCCACTTCTGAGTCTTCATCTCACGATGCTCCCCTGTGACTGCTGCAACAAAGCGTCTCTCCCGCTCCGAGGCTCAGCGCCCCTTCCGGGAGCACCCCCGGCAAGAAGCCCAGCAGCCTCTGCACACCGCCCCTGGCGCTTCTGCTTTGGGACTCTTCGTTTGCCCGTGTCCTCTTGCAGACAGTAGGCACCTAGCGCATAGCCACGATGGATTTTGTCTTTATGTCTCCAGCCCAGGGCACGATTCTTGGCTTACAGCATGTGCTCATCACATATGTAATGAATCAAAGACTCTGCAGAACTGTCGTGATAGATAATATAATCATGATTCCACCAGCTGTCCACAGAAGGGGGGAGTGGGCGGCTGTGAGCAGAGCCCAGCAGTCCTGGGTGCTGCTTCTCAGGTCCCACAGGGTGACACACACGTGCGGTTCAGTGTTGACCCGCAGAACCTTCCCGGTTGCCTGTCCTTTTTTTGGAAGCACAAATAGCTTTAATGATTTATGGTAAATAAAAAGGAAGCTTGATTCCATGATTGAAAAATGAAAATAATTACAAGTATGTTGTTGTTCAGTTGCTCAGCCTTGTCCAACTCTGTGATCCCGCAGACGGCAACACACCAGGCTTCCTCGTCATTCACCTTCCCCTGAAGCTTGCTCAGACTCATGTCCATTGAGTCAGCCATCTCATGCTCTGTCATCCCCTTCTCCTCCTGCCTTCAATCCTTCCCAGCATCAGGGTCTTTTCCAAGGAGTCGGCTCTTCGCATGAGGTGGCCAAAGTATTGGACTTTTAGCTTCAGCATCAGTCCTTCCAATGAATATTCAGGACTGATTTCCTTTAGGATGGACTGGTTGGATCTCCTTGCTGTCCAGGGGACTCTCAAGAGTCTTCTCCAACACCACAGTTCAAAAGCATCAAGTCTTTGGTGGTCAGCCTTCTTTATGGTCCAACTCTCACATCCACACATGACTACTGGAAAAACCATAGCTTTGACTAGGCGGATCTTTGTCAACAAAGTAATGTCTCTGCTTTTCAGTATGCTGTCTAGGTTGGTCAGTTTCTCTTCCAAGGAGCAAGCGTCTTTTAAATGGCTGCAGTCACCGTCTGCAGTGATTTTGGAGACCAAGAAAATGAAGTCTGTCCCTGTTTCCATTGTTTCACCATCTATTTGCCATGAAGTGATGGGATTAGATGCCATGATCTTAGTTTTCTGAATGTTAATTATAAGTGTATTTATACAGAAAATACAAGCTTCCAAGAGATTAACATTAATTAACTGCTGTCAAAATAAAGATTTAAGGAGACCAAAAATAACACTGCTTAATAAAAAGCGAAGTGAGAGTGAAAGTCACTCAGTCATGTCCGTCTCTCTGGGACCCCATGGGCTATACAGTCCCTGAAATTCTCCAAGCCAGAATCCTGGAGTAGGTAGCCTTTCTCTTCTCCAGGGGATCTTCCCGACCCAGGGATTGAACCCAGGTCTCCCACATTGCAGGCGGATTCTTTACCAGCTGAGCCACCAGGGAAGCCCAAGAATCCTGGAGTGGGTAGCCTTTCCCTTCTCCAGGGGATCTTCCCGACCCAGGGATTGAACCCAGGGCTCCCACATTGCAGGCGGATTCTTTCTCTACCAGCTGAGCTATCAGGGA
Organism: Redunca redunca; assembly: GCA_006410935.1. NCBI lineage: Eukaryota > Metazoa > Chordata > Mammalia > Artiodactyla > Bovidae > Redunca > Redunca redunca. The sequence continues at coordinate 28,744 of SJYQ01104581.1, forward strand.
AACCCTATAGTAGGACACAAAAACGACAAAGAGGGAGTGGGACAAACCAAGAAAATGAATGAAGGAAAGCGAGTGGCGAGCAGCCAGAAGTGTCTCACAGACCAGAGTTCAGGTCGAAGGGGCACACAGTGCAGTGGCCACCAGCCACCTGGGACTGCCGAGCACTTGAAAGCGGCTGCTCAACCGCGAGATTAGATTGTTAATGTTTCTGGAGCTCCAATCCTTTAGCCACCTAATGAGAAGAGCCGACTCATCAGAGAAGCCCCTGATGCTGGGAAAGACTGAAGGCAAGAGAAGCGGGTGACAGAGGATGGGATGGTTGGAGGACATCACCAGTCCAACGTAGATGAATTTGAGCAAGCTCCGGGAGATGGTGAGGAACAGGGAAGCCTGGAGTGCTCAGTCCATGGGGTCACAAAAGAATCAGACATGACTTAGGGACTGAACAACAAGAATTGTATTAAACTGAAATGTAAACAGTCACAGGTGGCTGGTGGCCACAGAATTGGACAGAAAATGTTGAGACCAATGCCTTGTTTTCCCCAAGAGTGGGAATGGAGTCCCAGGGAATTCAGGGATTGGTCTGAAGTCTTACAGCCAGACACGGAGCACTTCAGTGATGGAAATGGGAGGATCCCTGGGTTGGTTTCTAGGTTAATTTCCACCCCACAAAAAGGGTGTAAGTATTTATGTTCTTTTAATAGTTTTGAAGGAAAAATAACAGACTGTGAGATTCTTTGTTTTCTGCAAATATTATGCTGGCCTGGAAGCAGTCTTTTATAATGACCCTAATTCTGATTTTAGAACAGAACATCAAAGAGTTTAAATCTGCTCCATTTTGCCTGCTAAGCTGCTAAGTCACTTCAGTCGTGTCCAACTCTGTGCGACCCCATAGACAGCAGCCCACCAGGCTCCCCCATCCCTGGGATTCTCCAGGCAAGAACACTGGAGTGGGGTGCCATTTCCTTCTCTATTTTGCCTGCCTTTCTTTAAACAGACAGTTCAGATCATTGTTAAGTTGTTAAATGATACAATGAATGAAGTTACGCCTGGAAAGCACAAAACTGCCAAATCTGAGGCGTGTTATGGAATTCGAAAAGAATCCTTTACGCTTTTCTCACGTGCATGGTTCACACTTCAGGCTCAAACCCCACAATCCAGCAGTCTCCTGAAGATCTGCTCTATGGGATACACACACACACAGACACACACACACTGTCCAGGACATCTCATGCTAAACTGTATAAAAGTGACAGGACAGCTAAAATCCTGAAATCCTTTCCTTAAGCAAAGAGAGGAATACTGAAAACAAAGTGGAAAGGCAAAGCATGCAATGGAAGTTAAAACTGAGACATGAAAAGCAGAGGAACACGCAGGGCCAAAATTCCTATTCACTTTCTTTCCGTTTTCCTTTAAGGACGACAGCCTGAGTAAGCCCAGGGGGCCAAAATGGGGGGCTCCATGATGGCTTGAGCCCTTTACCCTTCAACTTGAACCCAGAGGGCGCTTGCATGCGTGTGGGTGTGCGCTGGCAGAGCATCACCCCTGACTACACACCTTCAGAATCCACGCTTCGCATCCGCTCCCTACAGAGGCTGTCCCTGAAATGAAGGCCCCTGGGCTCTGGGATTGAGGCCGAGGACGAGAACCGCGCGGCCCTGCAGTGTGGGGAGGAAGTGGATCTGTCCTTGTAAAGTCAGCCGACGGTGGCGCTCAGCATACCTGGGACACCAATTCGAAAAGGACAAAGGAAGTGGTCAAAGTCATGCTTTTTTGTGAACTTCAAAGGTTCTCTCCCTCCCCCCTCTTTACATTTTACTGTCTGGTGAGCTGACTGTCTGCAGCTGTTGGTAGAGACTGTGTCCCCCGGCGTCAAACCTGCCTCCTCACGCCCATAAAACTGCAGCAGGGGACCCGGCGGCAGGTGTGGAGGGCAGGGGCCAGGCCGCCCTCGTGATTTCCCTCGCGCCGCCCGCTGTGCCGCCGAGACCGCCTCTCAGCTCACCCCAGCCAGGCTCGCAGCTCCTCGGGATGACCCCCGGGTTTCCGTGCTCCGCGTGCTGGGGGTGTGCGGAACAGTCTCACATCCCTCTTTCCTAGATCCTCAAGTCCCTACGCCTGCCCGGCAGAACATTTTAGTGCGACTCACATTCACCAAAACCCAGGCGCTCGGGGAGATGGTGAAGGACAGGGAGGCCTGGCGGGCCGCGGGCCATGCGGCTGGAGTCGGACACGACTGAGCGACTGGCTGACGATGGACACTGATGGGGGAAGCAGACGGAAGCCAAGTCAGCGCGGGCGTTTATAACCCACGTTAAACAATGTCTTAGACAGCATCAGGCACCATCACAAATGCTTCTGAAATCCACAGAACCGGGCTCCGGTTCTTCTTCAGACTGGGAGAGACGAGTAAATACTGCACGTGTTTCCGGAGATGTCAGGACTTCAATAGTAAGGATGAATTGCTTGCCCTCTTCCTCTTCTTTTAGTGATGGGAAATGAATTATTGCAGATGACATATTAGTCAACTGCACTCTAACTTTGCAGACCACTAGCATATTATGTCGTATGGCTTAGTGCCAATATTTTGGGAGGAAAGGGGAGATGAACAGAAAATCAATTTATTTAAAGCCACTTTAAATTGTTCATATTGTTTTTATTTGGCAGACTGAAAAATGCATGCTTTTCTAAACAAAGGGAAACATCGTTGCAGCACTTTTGCAAGAAGAGAAAAAAAAAATGGAAAGGGGAAGGATCATCTTGAAGGCAAGCACCCGAGCCTTGGCATTTATTGAGCTCCCACTGCGTGTCAAGTCGTGAGCACTTCATCGCCTCCAGGGGAGGAGGCCAAGGGAGGGATGAAGGGGAAAGAAGCATGAAAGAAACACGAGAGAGAAAGAGTCCTGGTTTTGCCCTCAAGGACACTACTTTATAATCAAGGAGACCCAACAAATAAACGCAAAATGAACTTAGACACATTTTAAAAACAGCATTTGAGACTTTATCTTATCCCTTTAAATTATTTTCAGTGTCTGATAGTGGGTTTGCACTATACATAAATATTGCTCATAGAGGTAATAGTTTTGGTAAATTGTTTCTGTTGGTTTCCATACTTTAAATTCTACAGAAACTGGTAAGGTTGGGATGGAGTGGCATAAGGAAATATTCCAATTAAGGCTGATGGTAAAAATTTTAATTCTCAGAATTGAAGTCATCCTTTCAATACTATAGGTTTTGATGAAAATAAGAATGTTATTGTATGGTAAGTATTTTCTAAACACCTACTGTATATCAGGCATGGGGTTAGGATGTTAGCATAGAAGGATAACCGTAATAGAGTTTGTGGTTTAAACAGAAGAACACAAGATTATGAAGAAGGAAGCTTTGGTACTTATAGCTTCCAAAAGATGCAGGACACATTTCAATTCATTTTTTTTATCATTTAAGCTCAGAAAGGAGAATATCAAGCGAACGCCCTAGATGAGACACCTGCCAGCTACAGCCAGTGGGCCAAGTTTGTGGTTTTCAGGTTTTTAAAGGGTTTTTGGAAGAAAGAAAGAGAGAAGGAAAGGAAGAAAAGAATGGAGGAAAGAAAGAATACACCCCAGAGACGAAGGTGGCCTGCGGAGTCTAAGATGCGACCACCAGCCCTTCTAGAAAACGGCGTCTTCGCTCATGAGAACATAAAGAGGATGGGCCTTGCTTCTCCAGCTTTTCATCTTCCTCTTCTTGGAGTCCTCAGGGCCTCAGATACTTGAGGGCTAATTTAGATTAATTCTAAATTTATCTGAATTTCTGGTTTAGCATCGACTATGTCGCATTTTACTTAATGAAGGTATCAGTGTGTTAGTTTTTTTTTTCCCCCCCACTGGAGGAAAATTGCCTTACAATATTCTGTTAGTTTCTGCCATATATCAACATGAATCAGCCATGGGGATACTTCTGTCTCCTCCCTCTTAAACCTCTCTCACTATGTTAAACAGTTTCCCAACATTCAAGCACTGCTGGTCCCTAAACGGCCTTCCTGGCCACTTTACCGCAACACCTCTCACAGCCCAGACATTTTACCTGCTTAAAATAGACACATGTATTGGATAATCTGCATTTTTAAGAACCATGATTTCTATCTAATTGCACTTAAACCACAAAGATTGTTTCATCTAGGGACAAATTCCTTCTTAGGTATAATTGAAAACAAGTCTTCATTTAACCACCAAGTTATGTCCCTGCTCTCAATTAAAATACATGGTTTAAGCAAAATTTCAGACTATGCCGATTTCTCCAAGGAGTAAACAATGAGGTCGTTTGGATTTTCACGGACACATTTACATGCTGCCCTTGTCGTCACTTTTTTTGAGTTGGTAAACTACTCATGTGGTGCAGTCAGGGTTTTTAGAATTTTTATGTTAGGCATTTTATATTACCTTCACGTATACTTGGGAGTGAACGGGAATTTATACATTTTTGAGAAATTAAGGCAAAACACATCAGCCTGTATTTATTTACGGTAGATATGTAGAGTATCTACCCAGAAAAAAGCACACCAAATAAAAAGAACATCTATTTGGAATTTGCGTCATTTTATGGATGACACATTTGCTCAATATAAACCACAAAACATGTTTTCCTGGAAGTAGGCAGAATAAAAGTTTGATCCTTGATCTTAGTAGAGGATATGGTTCATTCCTAAACCCAATGACTCCATTTGGCTGATGCCCATTTGAGGTCATTAATGCCATTTGTACCACCCAGAGCTGCAGCCACATTTCACAGCTGGCCGGACCCAACAGGGACAAGCCCTGAGTTATAGATGACAACCTACCTGGGGACAAGCAGGGCCTGATTAAGTATGCGTTGCCTGCCACAATCAGGCAACTGCATGTAAAATTCCCAGCTGAAGCTATAAACTAAGGTCAACGAGAAGTTGCCTCAAAATTTGCATCAAGGCAAGGCATCCCACCAGCTACGGCTATACACCTTCCTATATTTTATTGCTCCGTCTCTTTGAACAGAATGCAATCAGACACATTTTTCTGTGGCCCAGAGAATTGTACCAATTTGAAAGTTAGGGGGAGAAATGCTACCCAGCAGACACAAGCAATTATTTACCAAAGATTACTGGAGTTGATTTGAGGACAGAAGAGGGTAACAGGCTCCCTTAAATGTTCCAGAAAAGTGGGGAAAAGAAATATCGACAAGCACGAATATATCAATAAATCTTACTGAGCAAAACCACATAAGTGAGCAGATGCTAAGTGTATCTGATTGGCAAGCGGCGAACTCCCTTCAGCAGGGAACAAGACACCCTCCAAGGAAGGAGAACAGCGTGGGGACCCTGAAACCCGGCATCCCGTTTGGCTGACAGCACCTACCTACAGCTGATCAACCAAACCTTTCCGTCCCAGATCTCCACAGAAGAGTAAAACTGTGTATTGGATCCATGTGATACAGAACCGTTTCTTAAATTGATAAAACGATTAAAGAAAGCAGCTGCGGCATGACCTGAATACTGAATGTATTGTGAATAATGGCAAACTAAGCAGAGACGCTTCCCTGGTGGTTCAGATGGTAAAGAATCTGCCTGCAGTGCAGGAAACCTGGTTTTGATCCCTGGGTCGGGAAGATCCCCTGGAGAAGAAATGGCAACCCACTCTAGTATTCTTGCCTGGAGAATTCCATGGACAGAGGAGCCTGGCCGGCTACAGCTCAGGGGGTTGCAAAGTTGGACACGCCTGGGCAACTAACACTTTCACTTTCTTTGCAGAGTGTAGTGTTCGCTCTCCACAATTTTCAATTCTTTACTTCCCATTTTAATCAGGGCTATTTTTTAAATTGAACTCAGTCAGAGAGATAAAAAGAACATACGTTCCATGAGTAGTAAGTTTGTGAGAGGAAGTTTGTATGATTTAATTTGTTTGATTGAACTCTTTAATTACTGAAAGGGGTAGGAGTTACATTTCCTATTTTAAAGACAGGAACACAGAGACAGGGCAAGAAGAAGGGTTAGCGCCTGCAACCCTGTGGCCTGTTTTCAAGGTGCTTTATTTTCCTTTGGGGCTTCCCCAGTGGCTCAGCGGTAAAGAATCTGCTTCCCAATGCAGGAGACGCAGTTGGAAGGCAGTTGGAAGAACCAGGCTCAAAGTCCACATCTGGCTAACTCAGAATAACTTAACAATAGTGCATGTCTCAGCTTACAGTGTTTTCCAACAAAGCTAAAAAGCTAAAGTACTCTGAGGCATCACTGAGGAAATCTTATGTGTAGGTAGTAAAGGAGCTTTAAAAGAAGATACTTTTCTGGTTGAATAGAATCAGTCATTTGATGGTTCCCAATAGTGGGAACTGTGTGCCGAGAGGCTTCCCTTGTGGCTCAGCCGGTAAAGGATCCTCCTGCAATGCGGGAGACCTGGGTTCGACCCCTGGGTTGGGAAGATCCCTTGGAAAAAGAAAGGCTACTCACTCCAGTATCTGGCCTGGAGGATTCCAGGGACTGTACAGTCCACGGGGTTGCAAAGCGCTGGACACGACGGAGCGCCTTTCAGGATAGCCTCCCCCTGCAATGCAGCCGTGAACCTGCAGGTCCCACGGGTAGGGCCCCACGATGTCATCAGAACTGCTGACACGAGTTAGGACCATGCCGCACACTGTCACAGGCCACCCTCGTAACCCAGCACGGCGGGTTAGGGCTCCTCCATCCATTCACATGTCCATTCATCTGTTCCTCATCCTTTCCCACGTCCCACGCATTCTGTGCCTGCAGCTGCATTAGAACTGAGATACACAGAGATTTTTTTAAAAGATCTAGTTCTGGCCCAAAACACTCACAGTCTCACCCACATTGAAAGAGGAAACAGGATGAGCGAAAACTCTCCAAATTGAATCCACATAAACTAATAATAATTAGTGTTTTCAAAGAAAAATACGCACGCATGTGTGCCCAGTCGTGTCCGACTCTTTGCAACCCCGTTGGCTGCAACCCTCCAGGCTCCTCTGTCCACGGGATTCTCCAGGCAAGGATACTGGAGTGGGCTGCCATTTCCTTCTCCAGGGGATCTTTCTAACCCCAGGATCGAACCAGAATCTCCTGCATCTCCTGCATTGGGAAGCAGATTCTTTACCGCTGAGCCACTGGGGAAGCCCCAAAGGAAAATAAAACCCCTTGAAAACAGGCCGCAGTGATGGGACATGATTATCACTATTTATTTTTTTCTTCTTTGTATATATTCCTTGTTATTTCCTTCTTTTTTTTTTTTTTTTGGCCAAGCCGTGCAGTATGTGGGATCCTGAGACCAGGGATCAAACCTGAGCCCCCTGGGACTTCCCTGGTTTGTCTGGTGGTAAAGAATCCGCCTGCCAAGGCAGGGGGCACGGATTGGATCCCTGGCCTGGCTTTGGAGGGACTAAACTCACGTGCCACAAGTACTGAAGCCGGGGCTCTAGAGGACGTGCTCAGTAACTAAGACCCAGCGTGACCAAAAAACCCTAAAAAGCCTGAGGCCCCTGGCCTGGAAGCGCAGAGTCGCAGCCACTGCCCGCCCGGAAGCCTGTGCTCCTTCCGTTTTCAAAGCCTGCCCTTCGGTCTCAGAGAGGATGTACTGTTGCCTATGAAAGAGCATAAAGGAGGGTCATTTGCCTCAAGTGAAATGCGTTCTTTACACCAGAGGGAGAAGAGATCTCCTGAAATGGAATTTTGCACCAAAAGAAAGCGTTTTCAGAAAAGGAAGGTGATTCCACAGCCGGTCCTGGAGCACTGAGCCTCCTCACCAACCCCCTTGTCCGCGGTGCCGAGGGTCCCCGGGGATCAGAGGCTGGGCCCGGCTCTTTCTGGGGCTGCGGGGGCCGCCCCGTCTGTCTGTCGAGTCCTGCTCAGGCCCCTTTGTCAGGCGACCGAGAGGAGCGGGCGGGGCGGGAGGAAGCGCTGTCCGCCGTGGGGCCAATCCACGGTGAGGATGGAGCCAGAGGGGACGGTCTCAGCCACCCCATCTGGAACCCGGGGAGAACGAGACACGCCGGGGGAGGGGACCCCGGGCGAAGAACCCTCTGTCCCTGAGAGGTGTGAACCTGGGGGCGGATGTTGAGGCTGTCGACGTGAAGTGCACACTTGCGGGTGGACGGAGGCGGCTGAGGGTAAAGCAGTGTGGCCCGACCAGAGAGGCGCGCGGGAACCCTCTCCTGGGGGCTCCGGGCAGGGACTCCCGGCTGCCGGCTGAGTGGGCCGCGGCCTGCACGGGGCCGCCGGGGAGGCGCTGAAGCGGGACTCGAGCCCGTCCCAGCACCACGACGTGCTCTGCGGACTAAAGCGGAGAGGAGAGCGGGGTCACGAGTGGGGTCCGCCGGGGCGGGCGTGCGGGGCGAGGCTGAGCTGGGCCGGGAGGAAGTCTGGAAGGGCGGGGCGGGGCACCGGGCCAAAACCGGGAAGCCTGGCGACTAGGGGCCGCCCCAGGGAGCCGGGAGCAGGTCACGGGCGGCCTTGAACACTAGTTCTGACCGTGTCCACCGCCAAACACCGTCACGGGTCCAAGCTCATGGCTGAGACGGTGTGTTACAAAACAAAACGAAAACTGTTGCCAGGGGAAATAACATGTTTTCAGAAGACTCCCGAATCTTTTCATTTATTCATCAAGTGTTTCTTGAACGCCAGGCACTTTTCTAAGACCCTGGGGATTCTAGGAAACACTGTGTAGCGGGAGAAAGATGCTCTCGCGCAGAGGGGAGAGAAACACACTAAAGAAAATAAGTTAAAAATGCACGGGGTGTTGGACGGTGGTGAGCCGAGTAACCAAAGCAGATGAAGGGGACTGACACTCAGGGAAGGGCGTGGGGCGGTGGGAGCTCGGCACGTGGCTCCTGGGCGGGGCCTTGGAGCACAGACGGGAAGGAAGTGAGGGCGCACCGTGGGGACGTCTCGGGGAGGTCATTCCCCCGACAGGGAACCTCAGTGCAAAGGCCCTGGGGTGAGAGGACCCCGCTGTGCTCGGGGAACCCGGAGGCCGGTGCGGCCTGGCGGGAAGAGCAGGGCAGTGGTGACGAGAAGGAGAGCCGCCTCCTGCCGTGGCGCAGAGCCGTTTCTAGACCTATTTCTGCCCCTGTGTGCTGCATGCCTGGTCACACCCGACTCTTGGCGACCCCGTGGACTGCAGCCCGCCGGGCTCCTCTGTCCACGGGGTTCTCTCCAGGCAAGAACACTGGCGGGGGTTGCCATTTCCTCCTCCAGGGGATCGTCCCAACCCAGGGACTGAACCCGAGCCTCCCCGGCTCCTGCACTGCCGGGGGAGTCTTTACCGCCAGTGCCACGTGGGAAGCCCTATTTCTGCTCACGCAGCACAATAAAGCTGTCTGCTCACAAATTCTGGCTCCTTCCAACCTCCGGAAGGGATTTAGCAGGTCCATTTTCAGAAATCGTGATCAGTGCCAAGACCTCTGCGCACCTCCTCCAGGAGCCTCTGAGAAAATTCATCACACAGGGGAGCCAGTCCCTCACACTGAAAGTGAGGTGGGGTCCGTCCTGATGAAGCCTTGCCTCCAGAAGGGGGAGGACTTGGCCAGGAAACAGCCCACGTAGGGAGGAGGGTTTCTCTTAAGCACAAACCCTGAAACGATGCGTTTTCTCAGAGCCCCTGTAAATGCGGGCGGGGACCCTCCTGGGAAGGTCCTTTGCCCCAGCTCAGCCCTGACCGGTCCACGGGGGCAGCTGGATCCGAGGCTGACTCTCGAGCACGCCAGCTGGGCCCTTCGGCATCTGAACGTGGGGTCTCAAGGGCGTCCACCTTTGCCCTCCTCGCCAGGAGAAGAGTCAGGTCCCAGGCAAGGGGACCGGAGCAGAGAGGGAACTACACTCCCTAAAACCAGCAAGAAAAGCTGAATCCGGTTAACCAAAACAACGAAGACTCTTTAAGAACAGACCACAAGTGCATTGGACAAAATGGTATCACCTTGAAACCGGAAGTGAAGTAAATGGCGGTGTTTACAAGCCAAGGCAAATGTTCAAAGGGAGACTCAGACACAGAGGACAGATGGCAGGGAGAAAGCCAGTGCGTTCAGCCAACACCCACAAAATGCAGATTTTTTTTAAGTGCCCTGAAGGCTGTTTATGGCCCAAGGGCCCCAAGCTAGGTCCCTCCAGCCCCAGCAAGTGTCTCAGCATCCACACCGTGGCCTAGAAAGGGACAGCTGGGAGCCTCTGCTTAGGGAACTTTCATTTTCATGCAGACACATTTCATGTGTCTGATAAAAGCCAATCGGAGTCTCTCCACCTGCTATCTGACAAGGAGAAAAGGGAGGAGACGCTTGGCAGCAGATGATTCACCTGCTGAAATTGCAAGAACAACAGGGGAAAATCTCAAACAAACCATCACACCCTCCACTGTCTATTCTAGGGGGTTTCCAAACCCTGAGGGACCCTGGGCCCACGATTCTTTGCAAGTCCAACTATAGGAGCTGCAGAAGGGCTCTGTAGTTGTACCTCTTAGGAACATCTGTAAAAATCTTTCTAAAGCATTCTGCCCGCATTTGATGATAACTGTTTACATGAATATTAAGTACAGATTGAAGGATGCTGATAAAATGTAGGACAGATTGAGACCCTGAGTGGCTCGTAATCAGTCAGGTAGAAAGTAAGAGAGAAAGCATGGATTTTCATGGCTGTTTTCTCATTGCCTGTTATTTCTGGTCCCTTTAGAGCCTTTCTCATGCTGGAAATATTTTTAAGAAAAAAAAACAGCCAAGTCAAATTGTACATACATTATCACGATTAAAAATGACTCTATCATTATTCTAAAACCCAAATCAAGTTGCAGCAAGCCATTCAAGGAGCTGGTTCGCGTTTTTGTCACAGAGTCGACTTTGGAGCACATTCAAGGTTAATTGGAGGATTTTAAAAAATAAACGGGTGAGTGATTTTGATTATGTTCAGAAGTGAACTTGAATTTTAGAGACACATACCCTCACGTTTAGAACAATATCCCCTTCCAGTGGGAGAGACAGAAGGAATACACAACCAGCTTCATCTTCACAGAGAAAAGGCTGCTGCGTGGGCAGAATAACATCACAGCCCCAAACTTAGGAGATTCTGTAGTGAACGTCTTGGGAAGGAAGACGACCTTTACCACACTCAGTCCTGGTTTGGTCATCAAGCTGATCAATAATCTTAAGGTTTCAAGGCCACGCTGAAGCATCCTCTGTCACTTACTTGGGGAGGGGCCTTCTGAGGTACCTCCTGTGTGGACTCTGGGGAAGACCCCGGGGTCTGTAAAGAACAATAAATACTCAATTCCAAAGACAGGTCAGCTCTGATGAATGGACACGTCATTGCACAAAAGCACTTCACAGAAATAAAGCGCTTCTTATTTGGATATGTATTTTTCAACATTTCTGAGATTATAAACATATTCTGCCATGTCTACTTGGAATTTGGTAATGGAGATAACTTCTTGTCACCTCAAACAAATACAGTCTTTGTATCTGTTTAGATTCTCTACATATAACACATGTTATATGCACATAACAAGATGCCCCAAATACACTATTATTTCCCATCATTTTTATTTATTTTTTTATTTGGTATCATTTCTGGGGGGAAATTATCTCTGATTGTTTAAACTCTTTGTGTGACTATCTGCCTGCAATGCAGGAGACACAGAGACACAGGTTTGATCCCTGGGTTGGGAAGATCCCCTGGAGGAGGAAAATGGCAACCCACTCCAGTGTTCTGGCCTGAAAAACCCCACAGACAGAAGAGCCTGGCTGGCTACAGTCCATGAGGTCACAGAGAGTTGGACATGACTGAGCAACTAAGCACACTCCACACGCGCACACACACAAATATTAGTGATGAATAAATATTTATAAAACTAAAAAGCCATATGATTTATTGCCTCTCAGAATATCTAGATGTGCTTTCAGTCAAAATAAGACAGTCAAGAAAAATAACTTATTAGAAAAGTTAAACTAATATACTTGCAATTTCAGATTCATTAATACTGGGTCAAGTCAAATTAAACTATATTTAACATGAACAGTATGAAAAGGCAAAATGATGGGATACTGAAAGAGGAACTCCCCAGGTCAGTAGGTGCCCAATGTGCTACTGGAGATCAGTGGAGAAATAACTCCAGAAAGAATGAAGGGATGGAGCCAAAGCAAAAACAATACCCAGTTGTGGATGTGACTGGTGATAGAAGCGAGGTCCGATGCTGTAAAGAGCAATATTGCATAGGAACCTGGAATGTTAGGTCCATGAATCAAGGCAAATTAGAAGACGTCGAACAGGAGATGGCAAGAGTGAACGTGTGTTCTTTGGAAGGACTGATGCTAAAGCTGAAGCTCCAGTACTTTGGCCACCTCATGCGAAGAGTTGACTCATTGGAAAAACTCTGATGCTGGGAGGGATTTGGGGCAGGAGGAGAAGGGGACGACAGGATGAGATGGCTGGATGGCATCACGAACTCAATGGACATGAGTTTGGGTGAACTCCAGGAGTTGGTTACGGACAGGGAGGCCTGGCATGCTGCAATTCATGGGGTCGCAGAGTCGGACACGACTGAGGGACTGAACTGAACTGAACTGAACTGAATGTGATGGTAACTGTTTTGTCTTTTCGCTTTTGAAGTTAGGAAAGTTTTATTATTCTTGATAAATCAATACAAATACTATTTATACTTCCATTCGAGGAAAATGAAAATTTCAGCATTAACTATCCTCCTAAAATGAATGTGTGCTATACCTGAATGGATTGACAAAAATTTTACAACTAAACTATCAAGGCTTCAAATTTGTGAAAGATAAATAAAAATGAAAATGTGAAAGAAATGAAAAATAAAAAGGAGAATGGCCAAACAGGACACCCCGCTGGCCCAGTGGTCGGGAGTCCCTGCTTCAGGGCAGGAGGCACAGCTCTGACCCCTGGGATGGGGCACAGCTGAGAATTAAGATCCCACAGGCCGGCTGTGTGCCCCCAAAATAAGGAAACTATTAGGGAATGGCCAGATGACAGTCTCCTGAAAGAGGCTTCCCGTTGTTTCTGATTCATCCTTCCTGTTACAGAAATGCGAAGAATTCCTTCTCACCTTCACCCTAGATGCACTTACTGTCACTTGTGTTTACTTCATCCTGTCTGAAAATGTCAGCAGGTATCGTTCCTGCAGAAACTAAGGACCTTCCCAAATTTAAGGGCCCTATTGTTGAATCAAGTGCCGTGAACTAAGCTTCGAGAATTAGGNAAATGAAAAATAAAAAGGAGAATGGCCAAACAGGACACCCCGCTGGCCCAGTGGTCGGGAGTCCCTGCTTCAGGGCAGGAGGCACAGCTCTGACCCCTGGGATGGGGCACAGATGAGAATTAAGATCCCACAGGCCGGCTGTGTGCCCCCAAAATAAGGAAACTATTAGGGAATGGCCAGATGACAGTCTCCTGAAAGAGGCTTCCCGTATGTTTCTGATTCATCCTTCCTGTTACAGAAATGCGAAGAATCCTTCTTACCTTCACCCTAGATGCACTTACTGTCACTTGTTTTTACTTCATCCTGTCTGAAAATGTCAGCAGGTATCGTTCCTGCAGAAACTAAGGACCTTCCCAAATTTAAGGGCCCTATTGTTGAATCAAGTGCCGTGAACTAAGCTTCGAGAATTAGGACCCAATGTTTGCATTGCTCATACTCTGTAAGCAGACTAAACTCAGGTTCTCAGCTGAGTGACTGATTTCCCACTGACTCCAAAACAAGGGCAATTTAAGGAAAAACCTCAGCTCTGGAGATCCGTTAGGGAGCCAAACATACTTTATGGCTGTGTTGTTTTAACGGCTTTCCCGGTGGCTCAGTGGTAAAGAGCCCAGCTGTCAATGCAGAAGACCCAGGTTTGATCCCTGGGTCGGGAAGATCCCCTGGAGAATGAAATGACAACTTACTCCAGTATTCTTGCCTGGAGAATTCCATCGACAGAGGAGCCTGGTGGGTTGCAGTCCCTGGGGTCGCAAAGAGTTGGACGTGACTCGGCAATTGAACAACAACAACATATCATTTTAATGTATCTTAATTTTAAAACTGGTACCTTTTTTTTTTTTTACCAATCAGAAAAAGGGGGAAAAAAGACTCACTTGATAAAAATTCACACATTAACAGGCCAGTAGGGAAGGTGGTGGTCATCCCTCTAAGGTTAAACACAGGTTTAACAGGAAGAGAAGCTTCTCTGGTAAGTCTTGGGACGGATCAGCCCAGCCTGGTCCGGTGTGGTACTGCCTTCCGGCACCCATGGGCCTGCACGCTGTCCTCTTGCTCGCTGTGGCCAACAGCACAGATGTGACCCCGCTGTTCGGAGCAGACTGACTTCTGGGCACTGCAGTAGCTGGGGTGAGTGGGACCCCCTCCAGTCATGCTGGGTTTTCAGTTCAGTTACACTTTTGCTTCAAAACCTCAACTCAGACCCAGGAGGATACATTCTGTCTCACGTGCGTCACAAGAACTTCCAGTCTCAGGCATTGCCTTACACAGCGTCCTTCAGGGTGTTCTTGTAATTAGGGAAACACCTGTGTCTGGTTTGCCTAAACGTGCACGTTTTTCCTCCACTCATCCCACAAACACTTGCGGAGCTCCTCCTGTGAGCTCCGCAGCACTCTCGGCTCTGAGAACCACAGGACAGCACGCTGGCTCGCAGGGAGCATGTGTCCAGGTGAGGAGAGCAGAGAGCTGACAAGGAAGGAATGGACAAGGCAGCTCTCGGGCAGCTCAGGACCTCGGACTTTACGAAACGGGGAGCCGCTGGAGGGTGTTCACCGGACCGGCCTCAGAAGGCACCCTGGCTCCTCCGTCTTCACAGGGACAAGTGACCACTTCCGTCCAGACGTGGGACAGGTTCCCTGGGCCATCCCTGTGACCTCCTGACTCACAGAGTGTGACAGAGTGGAATTCTGTGCCTTCCAAACCCAGGTCTGAAGAGCACGGGCAGCTCCTGGTGCCTCTTTCTTAGAAAACAGGCTCCCTTTAGGAAGCACGGATGCCCCATCAGCAAGCGAGAAAGAGGGGTGGGCAGAGAAACGCAAGGAGAAAGGCAGAGGGAGACAAGCAGAAACACACAGAGAGAGAAACAGAGAGAGAAAGACACAAAAAGAGAGCCAGAAGGGACAAGACAGAGAGAACGAAGATGTCAAAAGCCAGTTAGCTCCCAGATAAATGCAGCCAGGTGATGGGAACCAATAAAGGCATCCTCCGAACAACGCTTAGAAATACTCCAGTCTCGTTTGAAGCCGCTGGGCTCGGGGGCCTTTCGTCACGGGGCAGAGATCACTGAAATGCAGGCAAGCATTGCCCCAGCACTTTGTTAAGACTACGGGGTGTGGTGGCGTCCAGGGGATCAAAGGCGGTGAAGGGGACAAGAGGCTGGCCGGCCTGGACGTGGGTCGCCATTAATTCGTAGGCACGGTGACCCATGCTCAGGTTCTGGAGAGAGAGGCCTTGCGGTAGGACTCCATCGATTGAGGGTTGAAGGGCAGGCAGAACGAGCCTGTGGCCTCCTCTGGATGTTAAAGGGGCCACCGCGACTGGTGACATGCAGTGTAGGCTTGTGGCTTCTCTAGACGACAGGGCAGCAGCACACACACGGTCCAGAGGCTCCATCAGCACGTGCTCAGCTGCAGCCACAGGCCAGCTGCCCCCAGGGTGCCTGGGGGAGCCCGGCTGCAAAGCTGCAGGACTGGGGTGAGCAGAGCCGGCGGGAGGCACCTGCCACCTGCGAACACTGGGGAGCTGGGAATTCCTCCCAGCACCAGGTACAGGCGTCGAGCCCTACGGAGGGCACCCAGGAGGGCTGACTGCTTAAGACCCCACCGGAGTCGCCCAGTGGCTTCTTGGAGATGAACCTCTTAGGCAGTTGGAATAGGAAACAGGAGTCCATAAGGGCAGTGGCTAGAAGACAAGGGAGGGAAAAGCCCTCGAAAATAGAACAAAGGAAGGTCCGAGGACTGGAGTGGGGACCTCAGGTAGAGCAAACAGCACCCCTGGCTCGCCCAGTTTACATAGGGCAGGCCCGGGGGAGGAAAAAACACACAAAAAGAGGAGCCTAGGGGCCGGGGCTCTCTCTCCCGCCCCTGTGCCCTCTCTCTCTCTTCTCTTCGTGTCTTTGGGTCGGCATGCCCTCAAGCCTCGAGGACGTACTTTCCTATTATTTTCTAAATAAAACTGAGCTGTGACATGGAGCTGTAATACTGATCTGTCCCAGAGCTATAACACGGTCTGCCCGAGAGCTGAGACAGGTTCTGTCCGAGGGCTTTAACGTCCGTTGCTTCAGATTTTTGTTGTGACAAGACCTAACCAAGGAAATGACACACTCCCCTGACAAACCCGATTGTGGTTTCATTCTCAAGAAGCAAGTTCTCTTTATTTGCTCACAGAGGGGACACAGTGCTGAATGGTGAGGCGCCGTCAGGGAGAATCCCAGAGGACACTGTCCTCTGGGACACAATCTTTCTTAAAAACAATTAATTAATTTTAACAGAAGGATAGCTACTTTACAGTATTGCGGTGGTTTTTGCCATACATCAGTATGAATCGGCCGTAGGCAGACGCGTGTCCCCCCATCCTGAGCCTCCTCCGTCCCCACCCCATCCTTCCAGGTTGTCACAGAACACCAGCTTTGGGGGCCCCGTGTCACACGTCAAACTCACGGTGGTCATCTGTTTTACAGAGGCTGATATAAATGTTACGATGCTATCCTCTCAAGTCATCCCACCCTCTCCTTCTCCTGAGTCCAAAGCGTCTCCTTTGCTGCCCTGCACGTAGGACCTTCGGTACCATCTTTTTAGATTCTGTATATATGTGTTAATATACTATAGCTGTTTTCCTTTCTGCCTGACTTCACTCTGTATAACAGGCTCTAGGTTCATCCACCACCTCATTAGAACTGACTCAACAGGACACAGTCTGTGGAGGGTCGTCAAACCCCAAGTTCACTTCCTCTCCTGGGACGGGCACCTCAGCCCATCCGCCGCTGTCTGCTGAGAGTGGTCAGAAGGAAGGGGACACTCGGCCCCCAGGTCCTGGCCCCCGTCAAGCGCTGGCTCAGAAGCATGACACTGGTCTCCAGGGAATCTGCAAAAGTGCCACCTGCCTCCCCTGGAACTGGCCTTGGTGTTCCCTCGGCTTTCCCAGGGGCCATTCATTCCATCAGTGGGTCTTTTCTGGGAACCTACTGTGTGTCCAAGAACACTCTGCCCACCAGGTGTCTGCAAAGAGCTATTCGTTATTGAAAAGAAAGAAAGTCAAAGTCGCTCAGTCATGTCCGACTCTGCGACCTCATGGGCTACACAGTCCATGGAATTCTCCAGGCCTAAATACTGGAGTGGATAGCTTTTCCTTCTGCAGGGGCTCTTCCCAACCAGTGATCAAACCCAGATCTCCCACAGCTGGCAGATTCTTTACCAGCTGAGCCATAAGGGAAGCCCAAGAATCCTGGAGTAGGTAGCCTTTCCCTACTCCAGGGGATCTTCCTGACCCAGGGATCGAACTGGGCTCTCCTGAACTGCAGGTGGATTCTTTACCAGCTGAGCTACCAAGGAAGCCCCAAGAGCTGGAAAAAGCAAAGTTCAGACCTGGCTCCAGGAAGGCTAGCAGTTTGTGAAATCACGCAACAGGTTATGTCCATCGCACAGCCCCTCAACCTCCCTTCTAAGAAATCTCTTCTCTAAGTGGCTTATGAGAGGATGAAAATGTCCTTCATTTTCCATTTCATCCTTGCCCCTCCCCTACCCTCCCCTGCTCTCTCCCCTCCCAGGTCTTGTCTCACTTCCCGGGACGGTGTTTACTCAGAGCCTGAGTGTCACCAGTTCTACGCCTCACGCTGCGGAGGCCAAACCACGGCCTCCAGCCCACTGGACAGAGGAAGGGCTGGAAGCCGCCCACACGTTCTCATGGTACGTGGGGTCCTGCAGACCTCGGCGGCTTCCACAAGTGACAGCAGGATCTGAGACTGAAGCCAGAGGCCCACGAGGGCTCAGGGCATGTGCAGTCCCCAAGCCCGGGGAGCACACTGAAACGCCTCTGGGAACCAGTTTCGGTCACCGCCCTGTGCTCGGAGGGCCCAGGGCCTGTATTCTAGGAAATGCCACATGGGGTTCACACACACATGTGTTCACCCCGCAGACAGACGCCTCCGCCTCCTCTTCCCCCAATCCCCGGCAAGAGAGACACCCCACAGGCCCCCCACCACGGCCCCCAGGCAAGTGTATCGGGCTCAGCGTCAGCACGGGGGCCACAGCCTAACCCCCAGTGGATCTCTGCAGATACGCACCAGGTGCCGGCCAGGCACCTGGACAGGCAAGGTGGTCCCACATCTGCCCTGTAAGGAAACACTCTGAGCCCGGTGTCCTGACCAGCTGGGGTACAGCTCAGGGCAGGGGGTGGCGGGGACAGGCAGGGAGTGCCCCTGACCCCCAGGGCTGGTGCACGCAACGGGAAAGAACCCCCTTCAGAGACAGGCCCAGGCCCTCACTGCTTAAAGGCAGGCGGCCGCCCGCTGCAGATCCAGACGCGGACTCGACGGCCCTGCCATCAGATGGGACAGTCCAGTCCCCGAGCGGGGTGAGGGCGGGAGCCTGGTTCTCACACTCTCGCCTCTAGGATGGGGATCACCGGGGGGCTGACAAGCCAGACTGCTGGGCAGCCCGGGCTCCTGAGTTCAGGAGGTGTGCGGGCGGCCTGAGAGTGTGCATTCTTGTTTTTAATCTATTTGTATTTATTTGGCTGCACCAGGTCTTCTTTGCAGCAGGTGGGATCTAGCTCCCCGACGAGGGACCGAACCCAGGTCCCCTGCACTGGGGGGTCAGTGTCTTACCCCGTGGACCACCAGGGAGGTCCCGAGAATGGACGTTTTTAAGGAGTCTCCTGGGGTGGTTCTGGTCAGGCCCACTGCCGAGGGCTGACTGATGCCCCTGATGCCGTGCGGCTACGGGGTCAGGCTTGGCGCCTGGTGATGGTGGGGAATCTACCCCGACACATACAAGAAAGGCAGGTTTGCTGATACGCCTGGGCGCGCCTGCATCCAGCCCCGCCAAGCCAGCCTGCCCTGTGGCCAAGGGCCGGGTCAGGTGCAGACAGCACGCAGCTGACTGAGGCCTGAGTTACAGCAGAATGACAGGCAGCCTCACGCTCAGCCCTCAGAGGCCCCCGGAACAGCAGAGGGCACGACTGTCTGTCTGTGAAGAGCAAGATCTGTGTGTGTGGTTAACGGCGACATACAGAGCCACAAGGTGATCCACCCACAGCGCCCACCGGTGGCACTTCCCTGGTGGCTGAGAAGATAAAGAATCTGCCTGCCGCGTGGGAGACCTGGGTTCGATCACTGGGGTGGGAAGATCCCCTGGAGAAGGAAATGGCCACCCACTCCAGAATTCTCGCCTGGAGAATCCCATGGACCAGGGAGCCTGGTAGGTGATAGTCCATGGGGTCACAGAGTCGGACATGACTGAGTGACCAGCACCCCCTTGACTACGGTGCCCACCTGCTGTAACCCAGCCAAAGTCTGCCTTTGAAAGTGGCAGTGGAAGGCAGTTCCCGCCCCAGACAGACACACCTCACTGTGGCCAAGGGAACCCCTGTTCTCTGCTGAAAAGGCCCCCGGGACTGCCTGGCATCTGGGTCTCCCAAGGGTGACCACACCCTCTCAAAGGGGGCCCGCAGCCACACAGGCCGAGCTGCTCACGGCCCGCATGACCCGGTTTTGGTGTCTCAAGGGCGTCCTTTCTGGGGTTTCTGCGAGGCTTCCTGGTTGAACCTTACCCAGCTTCTCACACCAGCAACCGTGGCCACACGTCCGCCTGGATCACGTCGCCCAGAGAAACCACGACCCAGCGCCACGTGGTCACAGGAGGGAAACGTGAAACGACACGGGGAAGAAGGGTGCAGCTGCCCACACGGCAGGCCACAGACACGAGCGCAAGGCTAGGGCGGGCCTGCCACGTCCCTTTAATCTCCTGCCCGTCGCTCTCCTAAAGGCCGGTGTGTCCACACTCACTGACCCCCTCTGTTGACACAGCATTAGAGCGACCTCCTGAAACTCATTTTGGATTTAATTTCAAGTGGCACTTCTTTTCGTGTTGGAAAAGGTCTTGCTGCGTTTCAGCTTTTTCTTTTTTTTTTCTCACCCTTCTGTGAACAATCTCCTCCTCAGGTCAGCTCTGGAGAAACAATATTGAGTCAGAGATACGCTGGCCTGAGTGCAGGCAAACCAAACAGGCACCCCAGGGCCGGCAGAGACCCACGGGCCAGATGAAAGGCGGCAGGCTTTCTCACAGCTGGGTGTGAGCTGCACCCACCACGCTCCAAGCTCACCTGCAGGGTCCTTGCATGGAAAGGCTTCAGAAATACCCACGTGGAGCGAAAAGCCATGATCAGAAAGGGACTTTCAGGCTTGAGAGTCACTTTATGTCATCTTTTAAAATGGATATTTGAAAGAAGCTGGTGGTTCAGACGGTAAAGAATCTGCCTGTAATACAAGAGACCCAGGTTCGATTCCTGGTTTAGGGAGCTCCCCTGGGGGAAGGAACAGCTACCCATTCCAGTGTTCAGGCCTAGAGAATCCCATGGACAGAGGAGCCTGGCTCCATGGGGTCGCAAAGACTTGGACACGATTAAGCACTCACTGTTTTGTCTCTAATAAAGGCTGTACTGTTAGAGCAGTTTTAGCTTCACCACATAATTGAGAGGAAGGTACAGGTTTGGCACAACCTCCCTGTTTATCAGCTTTACTTTCCAGGATATACATTCGTGACCAGGGATGAAGCTACTTTGACACAGACTCTGAAGTTTATGTTAGGGTTCACTCATGGAGGTTTATGGGTTTGAACAAACGAATGATGGCATACATTCAACATTATAACATCATACACAGTACTTGCACTGCCTTAAAAATCCTCTCTGCTCGGGCCATTCAACCCTCCCCGACCCCTAACCGGCGGCAACCGCTGATCTTTGCACTGTTTCCGTAGCTTCGCCTTTTCCAGATGCCATGCAGCTGGAGTCACACTGTATGTGCACTTACAGCCTGGCTTCTTTCACTTAGTCACGGGCACTTAAGTTTCCTCTAGTTCTTTCCATGGCGTGACAGCTCTTTTTGGGGAGATGATCAATAGTCCATTGTCTGGAAGTACCACAGTTTATTTATTTATCCATCACCTACCAAAGGACATGCTTCCACATTTTGGCAATTATGAATAAAGCTGCCATACACATCCACGTGCAGATTTTTGTGTGGACATAGTTTTCAACTCCTTTGGGTAAATAACAACATTGTGATCGCTGGGTTGTATGGAAAGAGTGTGCAGAGCTTTGTAGTCAGTCAGTTCAGCTGCTCAGTCGTGTCCGACTCTCTGTGACCCCATGGACTGCAGCATGCCAGGCCTCCCTGTCCATCACCAACTCCCGGAGTTTACTCCAACTCATGTCCATTACGTCAGTGGTGCCATCCAACCATCTCATCCACTGTCATCCCCTTCTCCTCTCGCCTTCAATCTTTCCCAGCATCAGGGTCTTTTCCAAGGAGTCAGTTCTTCACATCAGGTGGCCGAAGTATTGGAGTTTCAGCTTCAACATCAGTCCTTCCAATGAACACCCAGGACTGATCTCCTTCAGAATGGACTGGTTGGATCTCCTTGCAGTCCAAGGGACTCTCAAGAGTCTTCTCCAACACCACAGTTCAAAAGCATCAATTCTTCAGTGCTCAGCTTTCTTTATAATCCAACTCTCACATCCATACATGACCACTGGAAAAACCATAGCCTTGACTAGACAGACCTTTATTGGTAAGTAATGTCTCTGCTTTTTAATATGCTGTCTAGCTTAGTCATAGCTTTTCTTCCAAGGAGCATCTTTTAATTTCATGGCTGCAGTCACCATCTGCAAAGATTTTGGAGCCCCCAAAAATAAAGTCTCTCACTGTTTCCATTGTTTCCCCATCTATTTGCCAAGAAGTGATGGGACCAGATACCATGATCTTAGTTTTCTGAATATTGAGTTTTAAGCCATCTTTTTCACTCTCCTCTCTCACTTTCACCAAGAGGCTTTTTAGTTCTTCGCTTTCTGCCATAAGGTGGTGTCATCTGCATATCTGAGGTTATTGATATTTCTTCCAGCAATCTTGATTCCATCTTGTGCTTCACCTAACCCAGCATTTCACATGATGTACTCTGCATCTAAGTTAAATAAGCAGGGTGACAGTACACAGCCTCGACGCACTCCTTTCCCAATTTGGAAAAAGATAGGACATTGGAAGAGCTTTGTAAGAACCTGCCAAACTGCCTTCCAAAGTGGCTGGACCAGTTTGCAGCCCCACCAGCGATGACCGGGAGCTCCAGCTGCTCCACAACCCGCCGCCACTCGGTGCTGTCGGCGTCCCAGACTTTGGCTGTTTCTCTTTTTATTGGCTGTTCTAATAGGTAGGTAGTGGTATCTCATCATGGTCTTCATTTGCAATTCCTTGAAGGCGTATGAAATGGATTTTTTCACTTGCTTATTTGCTACCTGTATGTCTTCTTTGGTGAGGAGTCTATTGTGGTCTTTAGCCCATTTTGCATTTATATCTAAGAAATCTGGGGGCTGGATCTCCACGGCGGTGCACAGGCTCTTTGTACAGTGCGTGCGGGGTTCTCTCTAGTTGTGGCGTGTGGGCTTGGCTGTCCCTCAGCATGTGGGATTTTAGTTCCCTGACCTGGGATCAAACCCACACCCCCTGCATGAAACGTGACTGCTTAACCCCTGGACCACCAAGGAAGTCCCTAGCCCATTTTTTAAAATGCAGCTGTTTCTTTTCTTATTGTTGTGCTTTAAGAGCTCTTTGTATGTTTTTGTGTAACACCCCTTTATTAGGTGTTGGCTTCTGCAAATATGTTCTCCTAGTCTCATGACTTGACTTCTCATTCTTTTCCTACTTTTCTGAATTTGATTGCTGACTGTTGTTAAGAATTTTTACATCTGTGTCATGAGAGATATTGGTCTGTAGTTGTCTTTTCTTGTAATATCTTTACATCATTTTACTAATTAATGTTAGTATTGAAGTTGGCAGACTAATATACGGTTAACAAAAAAAAGACAACATTTTGATCCTTGTCTCGAAACTTCCATGAAGTCTTACAAGTTGTCTACCAAAACCTTTCTCACTCTTGCCAGAGTGAGAAATACTTCTATATATCTGTATGTACTAGCAAGTACATGTGGAAGAGGAAACTGCTTTCAGTTCCTCTTTGAATTCAGAGGGGTCATTAGAAACAATTGACATTAAAAATACTTTTAATTTCTTCCATTTCTGCACAGACAATAAAGCCTTATTTCAAGCGGATCATGACTTTTTTCAAAAGCTCCACATTTCTAGTAATAGAGAAAACCACCTTTCTGAATTTAATATGTAAGATTTATCCTGCTTTAAAAGTGTTAAGCAGCTGGTCTACAGTCACGAGGGCATTTTGTCTTCTCTCCAGAGAATGCGGAACAGAAGTCGAGTGTTTGCTACAAATTAAGCTTTCAGCCATCTCCAGCCCTCTGACGGAGCGGCTCCAGCAATGCTGCCCTGTCTGGCAGTGGAGAATGCTGTGGTCCTGACACCCAGGTGCGAAGGCCTGGGCCTCCCAGCTCAGCTAGGAGGGCCAGGGCGCCACAGGGACGAGAGACAGATGGAAGCACCTGCCCTCTGCCAAGGGCTTTGGGTCCTACCGGCACCCACACCATCTTCTAACGCCGAAGACGTTCAGGACACAGCCTACCAAGTTGTCCGGAAAAATAACTTGATAAAAATCATACACACAAAATAAACCTATTTTAAACAGCACACACTCTTCACTTTGCCTTCAGATGAATTTGTGCCAGGCACTTGCACAGAAGGGTCTTCTTATGATAGCCTCATGAAATGAGCGCGATCGTCCCCATTTCCGAGAGGCACTCAGGGGTCTGAGGACCTGCTCAGAAGGCCCCGGAGGAGCCAAACAGGGAGCCAGACGCAGGTCGCCTGGCCTCTACCCTGCTGCTGTGAGAGTACACAGACAGAACCCAGCGCTAGGGACAGGGGCAAAACGCCCTCGTCATTGTTAAGCCCAGCCGATGACGCCAGGCATCGAAACACAGTTCTTCACGTTCTATCCCAGATCCTCCTGCCTTTCCATTTCCAAATCGTGCCGGGCGAGCTTAAAGATGTTACGTTGGTTCTGAAATAGCAGCGCTCCCTCAGGAGGGAAGGGCAGTGCACAGAACTGCAAAGGGAGAAAGATGGAAAGCACACTTCCCATCAGGAGAAGCCATTCCCAGGCCCCACGGCATGCAGCCCGGAGCTTAGGCGACAGCGCCAGCTGGAACTCGCTGGAGACGCACGGCGGGCAAGCCCTCTCCTTCCTGGAAAAGCAAAGCCTTCAAGACGACACTAAGACCTGTTATCTCCAGGAAACCTCCTCCATTTATTTTCACCTTGATTTTATAACAAAGACTAAGGATAATTTTTTTTTTTAAAGAAAACTTATTTATGTATTTTTCTGGTACCATGCAGCTTGTGGGTTCCTATCTTAGTTCCCTCACTAGGGACTGAACCAGGGCCCCCAGCATTGGACGCATGGAGTTCTCACCAGTGGACCACCAGAGAATTCCCCAGGATAATTTACTTTCTTTCTCTCCAACCTTGTTTCTATCTGGTGAGTTCCTCACTCTCCTTGAATCACATTTACTGAATGCTTGTCCTCCCAGACACATTGTAGTCTCTTTGCAAGCAGAGAGCATGACTTCCTTCTTTGACGTCATCTAAATGAAACTATTTGGATGGTGCAAAATGTTATTTTACTTACAATAAGATTTTCAAATGCTCATTACACTAACCACATCACTGAAATGAAAATCTGAATTCTAAGTAATTAAAAACCATGGAACATAGTAGACATGCAAAAATATCCCCAAAGGAAATAAATATAGTATTAGAAAACACATTTTTCATCAATAGGAGAAATCTCACCTCTTTCCTTTGTTCAGTGTTGATGAATAGCCTGGTTCCTATTCTCCTAGGAGGGGACACTGGAAAAAATATTTAATTATAAGGTCCTATTTGCTCATGGAGTAGTCTATTGTAGTATTTGATATTATACGTGTTCATTACCTTATAAATAAAAAATAATATGAATTCACAATGAGATAGACTGCTTGATATTTCAGGCCAAAGCCTGGATGGGAGCGGTGTCTGGGGGAGAATGGATACATGTAAATATATGGCTGAGTCCCTTCACCGCTCACCTAAAACAATCGCAGCATCGCTTGTTAACTGACTGTACCCTGATGCAAACTAAAAAGTTTAAAACAACAACAAAAAATACATACATAAATCTAAACAGTAATATATATATATATATGTGTGTGTGTATGTGTATATATGCATTTAAGGCCAAGTTTAACATTTGAACAATAAATTCTTCCTTTTGGTTTAAAATC
>SJYQ01104581.1:71065-115722 GCA_006410935.1 Redunca redunca
TTCTGTTCAGTTCAGTCGCTCAGTCGTGTCCGACTCTGCCACCCCATGGACCACAGCATGCCAGGTCTCCCTGTCCATCACCAACTCCTGGAGGTTACCCAAATCCATGTCCATCGAGTTGGTGATGCCATCCAACCATCTCATCCTCTGTGTCCCCTTCTCCTGCCCCCAATCCCTCCCAGCATCAGGGTCTTTTCCAGTGAGTCAACTCTTCGCATCAGGTGGCCAAAGTATTGGAGTTTCAGCAGCAGCATCAGTCCTTCCAGTGAATACCCAGGACTGACCTCCTTTAGGATGGACTGGTTGGATCTCTTTGGAGGGGCCAGAGAAACGCCTAGAAAGCTCCACGGGGTGAAGCCTCTGGGGCGAGGTGGGGGTGGGGCAGGGGCCAGAGGTGGAGGAAACCCACGATTTCCAGGTCGAGCCCTTGTCTTTTCACAGACTGCTTACTGGTAGATACAGAGAAGCCGTTCAACCTCAGCCGATGCTGTGCCATCAGCTATAAGCACACTTCAGAGAAACACTGGAAGTGAAAGTGAAGTCGCTCAATCGTGTCTGACTCTTTACTGTAGCCCACCAGGCTCCGTCCATGGGATTTTCCAGGCAAGAGTACTGGACTGGGTTGCCATTTCCTCCTCCAGGGGATCTTCCCAACCCAGGGATCGAACCTGGGCCTCCCGCATTGTAGGCAGATGCTTCACCGTCTGTGCCACCAGGGAAGCCCTCAGAAACACTGAGTGCTCTCTATTCGTGCAGCTGCTCAACTCCTCCGAAGACACGGCTTAAACGCCCCCTCCGCGGCAGACCCTGCTCAGGGCTCGGGGAGACACTGGGGAACAAGAAGTAGCGCACGGTAAAGGCTTCCCTCCCAGGGAACCAGCGGGGAGGTAGACGGTGGGCATCTGGCGCGTGAGCGGTGGCCGGGGCTTCGGTTAAAGGAGGAGAGCCGGGGCGGGCACAGCGAGGCTGGCGAGGGCGCGGGGGCGGGGTGAGCGCGGAAGGGGCGCTTTCCGGGCAAAGGTTCTTAGACCACGGCCCTCCGGCGCTCCAGGGGCAGCGAGTGGGCCTGGCGGGGCGGGCAGTGCCCGGGCCAGGCCGAGCGTGGCCATGGGGCAGCGACGGGACCGCGGTGGCGCCAGATGGATGGAGGCCGGGCAGGACGGGCCCCCACTGTGCAGGGACCGGGCGGGCCGGGGGCCGGGGAGGCGACGTCGGGGACAGCGCTCCGCACATGGTGCAGAGCCGCGCGGTTTGTGTACGAGGTTGCCGGGAGACCGAGGTTTTGTGTGATTTCCCAGCAAACGCACACAGACCCCCCGAGGAGGCCGCCCGCGTCCGCTAGAGAGAGCCTGCACCGGCGGCATAGACGCGGCGGAGAACCAGGGACGCGGCTTCTCTGGCCGGCGTGGACCCCGGAAGTCTGACCCTAGAGCTGAGGGGGAATTCACTGAGGGGGATCCATCGGGCCCTCCGGCCCTCGGGGCTGCAGACGGTCCTGGGGGCCGCGGGAAGCGCGTCCCAGTCTCTGCCGCGTTCTCACAGGACCCCCCACACCTGTGTCCAGCGTCCCGTTTTCTTAGGACACCATTCCTCCTGGACTAGGCCCCCACCAGGACGGCCCACCCTGACTACTCACGTGCTCCCAGGCCCTGCTGCCGGCCCCTGCGGGAGGCCTTCAGCACCTTTTCCAGGGGACCCGACTCTGCCCTCGTTGAGGGCGTGCGGCTCCTCTGCGGGTCCTCTCCTTCCCGCGAGGCCTGCCGGAGTCTGGGTCTGGGTCCCAACAGCCACCGGCCCAGATCGTGTATAAATGGGAGCTGCGCGGCCCGGGGCACCCGCTGGAGCCCCTCTGGCTGTGGCGTCTCCCCACAGCCTCACAGAGGTTCCCCCAGGGACTTGCCTGGGGTCCAGGGGTTAGGACTCCGCACTTGCACTGGGTTCATTCAGTCCCAGCTTGGAGAAGGAAGATCCCGCAGGCCGAGTGGTATGAGCAAAATGTAAAATCACCATTGTGTTAGGAGCTGAGGACGTTCCAGACACACTCCAGCCCTCGGTGTGCTGCGTTCCAGGCACCCCCGAGGACACCCTAATACAAACCCTGCGGCGGCGCCTCCTCGGACCCCAAGTGAAAGCCGCAGTCCTTCTGGCCCATAGGCCGGGGATCCCCGCCCTGCCCCTGCGCCCTGCGTCCCGGCTCTCCCAGGACCCAGGGGTCTCACTGTGCCCTGCCTACCACACACACTCCAGGGCCTTGCCAGGGTGGTCAGACCCAGAGACCCGCAGGGCCACCCTCCCTAGCACCCCAGATAGCCTTTAACTTGCCCTCCATTTTTTTCACAGCCTGTATCCTCTCCCATCTTACCATTGAATCTATTTTTTTTAAATCTTTTTTAGGTTTGCTAAATTATTCATCTCTCATTGGCACAAAGTAAAGGCTTTGGAGGCGCAAGCTGCATTGACCACGTGCTTCAGGGAAGGTCCCAGATCAGATCCATGGAACTCAGGCCTTGGGGGCTCTGGTGATCAACCTGAGGCACGAAGCCAGCAAACTTCAGAAGCAGCTTTGTGAAGGACTTCCCTGGTGGTCCAGTGGCTAAGACTCTGCATTCCCAATGGAGGGGGCTCAGGTTCAATCCCTGGTCAGGGAACCAGATCCCACAAGCCACAGCCAAGGGCTCCCATGTTGCAACTAAAACATGTCGCCTGCTGCAGCAAAGACAGAAGCCCCCGTGCACTGCAAGTAAGACCTGGTGCAGCTCAAGGCTGCCGGGAGAAAGACCAACAACCTCAGATACGCAGATGATACCGCCCTTATGCCAGAAAGTGAAGAGGAACTAAAGAGCCTCTTGATGAAGGTTAAAGAGGAGAATGAAAAAGCTGGCTTAAAACTCAACATTCAAAAAACCAAGATCATGGCATCTGGTCCCATCACTTCATAGGAAATAGATGGGGAAACAATGGAAAGAGTGACGGACTTTATTTTCTTGGGCTCCAAAATCACTGCAGATGGTGACTGCAGCCATGAAATTAAGACGCTTGTTCTTCGGAAGAATAGTTACTGTAGGGGGCGCTCCGCACAAAGAGAGAGGCAGTGGAACGTCCCTCAGCAGAGCCGAGGGTCCGGAGGAAACGTAAGCCTGCTGTCGGCCAACCCAGCCCCTCCACGAACAACAGACAAACAGACTGACAGGGGTTCCCTCTAGAGCAGTTCAGCTTTAGTGCCGCAAGCTCCCTGCTTATAAAGGCAAGCAGGAGGAGGGGGGGGGCATTGCACCAATCACGTTAAAGGTCAAATTGTCATGTGCCATCATTATAACAGGAGTCTATGGCGCGCTGTCCACATGCAGGGAAATCAAGAGAGCCAATCAGAAGTTTTCACAACATAGACCACACCCCCATCTCTTCTGCCAGAGGCCATCTTAGTTTCCCTTTCCAACCGCAAAGCTCGCCCTTTTCTATTTTAAGGTTTCCCATTTAGGGCCCCACAGCTATGACCAACCTGGACAGCATCTTAAAAAGCAGACACATTACCTTGCCAACAAAGGTCCATCTAGTCAAGATTATGGTTTTTCCAGTAGCCATGTATGGATATGAGAGTTGGACCATAAAGAAAGCTGAGTGCCAAAGAATTGATGGTTTTGAACTGTGGTGTTGAAGACTCAAGGAGATCCAACCAGTCCATCCTAAAGGAGATCAGTCCTGGGTGTTCATTGGAAGGACTGATGATGAAGCTGAAACTCCAATACTTTGGCCACCTGATGCAATGAACTGACTCATTGGAAAAGCCCCTGATGCTGGGAAAGATTGAAGGTGGGAAGAGAAAGGGACGACAGAGGATGAGATGGTTGGATGGCATCACCAACTCAATGGACATGAATTTGAGCAGGCTCTGGAAGACAGTGAAGGACAGGGAAGCCTGGCGTGCTGCAGTCTATGGGGTTGCAGAGGGTCAGACAGGACTGAGCAACTGAACTGAACCGACTGAAAAATAAAAAAGAACTGTGTTGGATTAGTAAAAAGGGTGTGGGAGAAGTTTGTGTGTGTTTGGGAACTGCTGGGAGCAGATGAAGGCTTCCTGAGGAGGGCGGGATGGTGGGAAGACCCAGGCCCCGTGCAGTCAGGCAGGCCATCGACTGGGAAGAAACCTGGAGTCGGGAAGGCATATGAAACATGTCTGAGATGTTCCAGCAGCCCCTCTGGGCAGGCTTGAGACGGCAACTCACAGGAAGAATTCAGAGAGAGAGAGACAGGAAGGAGCCAGTCCTGGGCAAGCTCCGCTCAAAGTGGGCCCGGACTGTGGGGGAGCGGGCAGCAGGGGTCGTGGGTGGGGGGAAAGCTGGTGAGAGCACGTCTTGCCGAGGGCAGTGAGGAGTAGCCAGCGGCCTGGGCACACCCCGGCTTTGCCGCTGCCCGGCTGTGCCTAGGGGCAGCTCCCCGACCTCTCACAGCCAAGCTCTCCCCTGGGAGATGGTCAGGATAAGACGAAACAGGAAGGGCTTGCGTGTGATCGAGAGGAGGTGAAGTTGGACCAGGCACTTGCTTCGAACCTGAGGCCTGAAGGGCGCTTCCCCAAGCGCAATAACGGCAGCACGAGGATTCTTCCTACAAACACGACAGACCACAGATACCTCTCTCTGCTGGCTCTCCAGGTCCCGCTGAGAGCCGAGGCCGGGGGTCTTCCTCTGCCTCTGCTGAGTCTTCATTTTCTCTTGGAGCATCTTCACCCCGAGAGCATTCCTTGGTCTGCACTTGTCCTTGTGGAGCTCAAGGTCGTGCTGAAAGAAACATCCCAATACAGAATAAGGAACTGATCACTCAAACAAGGCCCACAGCACCGGGGACTTACCAGGGAGAGAGTAGTCTACATTCTGTTGGGGTGAAGGCTCACAGAGTCTCACGTTCATCAACAGTCATCCACGGGCACACTTGAGATGGGTGCACTTTTGCTGTGTGCAAATTACACACCAGTAATTTTAAAAAATCAAATACATCCTTATCCTTATCATAGATGATTCTTCAGTTCAGAAAAGTTCTGCACAACAAGCTTTAAGTACAAAGAAACAGGGCGGGCAGAAACATCAGTCTTACTATTTTGTAATCGAGTAGTCCGAAAAAGAACCATATAATACAGGACATAACCTACTGCCACGAGTAATTTAGGGTCCTCTTTGAGAATCACACGTATCCCCCTGGCCTAACCTTGAAAAAGGACACCTCTGGGCCCCAGAAGCATTCGGAAGGAAAGCGGGTGGGGGGGACAGGCTGCCCCATCACCCGCTGCTCAGGGCAAGTAGGAGGCAGGACCGAAGGAGACGCTCCCTTTCCAACGCAGAGACAGGTTTCCCGGCGGTCAGTGGGCTGTCGGCCACCGTGCTCTGGAGCGCTCCTGCCCAGAAGAGCAGGGCTGTCTCACACAAGACCTTGCCTGTCTCGAGCATCACTGTTATCGAAGCCAGGGTGTAACTGGACTTTAAATTCTTGCTGCTTTTGGCCTCTTCTGGTTTTTAATTTTTCCAGTGCTGTGTTGGTGCCTTCCATACGGCAGTGTGACTCAGCCATCATTACACACATGTGCCCGTTCCCTCTCGGTCATCAGAGTGGCAGGCTTGGCTCCTTGCGTTATTAATGCACAGCAGCTGTCCCCGTGATCTATTTGACACAAATCCCATGGACGGAGGAGCCTGGTGGGCTGCAGTCCATGAGGTCGCTAAGAGTCAGACACGACTGAGCGACTTCACTTTCACTTTTCACTTTCATGCACTGGAGAAGGAAATGGCAAACCATTCCAGTGTTCTTGCCTGGAGAATCCCAGGGACGGGGGAGCCTGGTGGGCTGCTGTCTATGGGGTCGCACAGAGTCGGACACGACTGAAGCGACTTAGCAGCAGCAGCAGCAGTGTATGTATGCGAATTCTGCTTTCTCCATTCATCCCACTCTCTCCCTCCCCCGCTGTGTCCACAGTGCATTCTCTCCGTTCCTTCCCTGCAAATAGGTTCATCCATAGCCTCTTTCTAAATTCTGTACAGTTAAAGTTCAGTCACTAAGTCACGTCAGACTCTCGGCGGCCAATGCACTGTAGCTCACCAGGCTCCTTGTCCATCACCAACTCCCAGAGCCTACTCAAACTCACGTCCATCAAGTCAGTGACGCCATCCAACCGTCTCATCCACTGTCATCCCCTTCTCCTCCCGCCTTCAATCTTTCCCAGCATCAGGGTCTTTTCCAATGAGTCAGCTCCTCACATCAGGTGGCCAAAGTTTTGGAGCTTCAGCTTCAGAATCCGTCCTACCACTGAACACCCAGGACTGATCTCCTTTAGAATGGACTGGTTCGATCTCCTAGCAGTCCAAGGGACTCTTAAGAGTCTTCTCCAACATTACAGTTCAAAAGCATCAGTTCTTCTGCACTCAGCTTTCTTTATAGTCCAACTATCACATCCGTACACGACTACTGGAAAAACCATAGCTTTGACTAGATGGACCTTTGTTGGCAAGGTAATGTGTCTGCTTTTTAAGATGCTGTCCAGGTTGGTCATAGCTTTTCTTCCAAGGAGCAAGTGGCTTTTAATTCCATGCATATGTATTAACATAGTCTGTCTCTTTCTGACTTACTTCACTCTGTATAATAGGCTCTAGATTCGTCCACCTCATTAGAACTAACTCAAATTCGTTATTTTTTATGGTTGAGTAGTATTCTTCTGCATATATTTACCACACCTTCTTTATCCTTTCATCTGTCGATGGACTTTTAGGTTGCTTCCGTGTCCTGGCTATCGTAAATAGTGCTGTGATGAACACCGGGGTGCAGGTGTCTTTTAGAATTGTGGTTTTCAGCATATATATCCTCTTTAATCCTCTCACCTTTGAGGAAGTTCTCCTCAGTGAAGGCCCTTCCTCTCTGAAGAGTTAGGATGCCGGATGCCAGTGCCGTGAACCACCGTGTGGACCCTCACAGCCTGGGCCCCCAGCAAATGGACACGTGCAGAGTCCATGCAGGTGACTCCTATGTCGGACGACCAGACCCACAGCTCTTGGTGGTGGGAACAGCCCCAGAAGTCAGCACCTCACACGTGGAGGTCCAGGGTAGCGTGACACACCACCGACCACCTCTTCGACACCAGTGGTTTCACGTTTGGCTCACAGATCTCCGAAGCTCTGGGATGAGCCCCGGCACAGCACAGGGTATGGATCTAATTTACATTTTCCCAGAGGCGGTCCACGTGTCTCCACGTCATTAAGTAAACAGCCCATCATTTCTCCCAGTAAGGCCTAGGAGGATGCACTTACCACGCTAAATTTCCTCTGCTCTTGGGCTGGCTCCTTGATTTCCTGTTCTGTTCCTATAATGTGCTAATGCTACCTTGCTGTATTTATAGACACTTTATCACATGTTTTAATGCCTGGAAGGGCTAGACCCTTCCCCCAACCTAAATTCTTCTTTGTCAAGATTTTCTTATGGATTCTTACTTATTTATTTTTCATGTAAACTTTATAATTCATTTATCTGTCTCCAGAGGGAAAATTGATAGCTATTATTTGGGAACAATAGAATGCAAAAGATTAGAGATCTTTTCAAGAAAATTAGAGACACCAAGGGAACATTTCATGCAAAGATGTGCACAACAAAGGACAGAAATGGTATGGACATGACAGAAGCAGAAGATAATAAGAAAAGGTGGCAAGAATATATAGAATTGTACAAAAAAGATCTTAATGACCCAGAAACCCTAACCACTCACCTAGAGCCAAACATCCTGAAATGAGAAGTCAAGTGGGCCTTAGGAAGCATCACTACAAACAAAGCTAGTGGAGGTGATGGAATTCCAGTTGAGCTATTTCAAATCCTAAAAGATGATGCTGTGAAAGTGCTGCATTCAATATGCCATCAAATTTGGAAAACTCAGCAGTGGCCACAGGATTGGAAAAGGTTAGATTTTATTCCAGTCTCAAAGAAAGGCCAAAAATGTTCAAACTACAGCACAATTGCACTCATTTCACATACTAGCAAGGTAATGCTCAAAATCCTTCAAGCTAGGCTTCAACAGTATGTGAACCATGAACTTTCAGATGTTCAAGCTGGATTTAGAAAAGGCAGAGGAACCAGAGATCAAATTGCCAATACTTGTTGGCTCATAGAAAAAGCAAGAAAGTTCCAGAAAAGCATCTACTTCTGCTTCTCTCAATATGGTCGCAGAGTTGGACACAACTGAGTGATTTAACTGAACTAAACTGCTTCGTTGACTACGCTAAAGCCTTTGACTGTGTGAATCACAACAAACTGTGGGAAATTCTTAAACAGATGGGAATACCAGACCACCTGACCTGCCTTTTGAGAAATCTGTATACAGGTCAGGAAGCAAGAATTAGAACTTGGAACAACAGACTGGTTCCAAATTGGGAAAGGAGTATGTCAAGGCTGTATATTGTCACCCTGCTTATTTAACTTATATGCAGAGTACCTCATGAGAAACGCTGGACTGGATGAATCACGCTGAAATCAAGATTCTGGGAGAAATAACAACCTAAAAATTGCAGATGACACCACCCTTATGGCAGAAAGTGAAGAGGAACTGAAGAACCTCTTGATGAAAGTGAAAGAGGAGAGTGAAAAAGCCGGCTTAAAACTTGACATTCAAAAAACTAAGCTCATGGCATCCAGTCCAATCTTCTCATTGCAAATAGAAGGGGGAAAAGTGGAAGCAGTGAAAAATTTTATTTTCCTGGGCTCCAAAATCACCGCAGATAGTGACTGCAGCCATGAAATTAAAAGACACTTGTGCCTTGGAAGGAAAGTTACGACAAACTTAGTGTATTAAAAAGCAGAGACATCTCTTTGCTGACAAAGGTCCACATAGTCAGAGCTGTGGTTTTTCCAGTAGTCATGTATGGATGTGAGAGTTGGACCATAAAGAAGGCTGAATGCCAAAGAATCAATGCTTTTGAATTGCAGTGCTGGACAAGACTCTTTAAGAGTCCCTTGGACAGCAAGGAGATAAAACCAGTCCATCCTACAGGAAATAAACCCTGAATATTCATTGGAAGGACTGATGCTGAAGCTCCAACACTTTGGCCACCTGATGCAAAGAACTGACTCCCTGGAAAAGACCCTGATGCTAGGAAAGATTGAAGGCGGGAGGAGAAGGGGATGACAGAGGATGGGATGGTTGGAAGGCATTGCTGATTCGATGGACATCAGTTTGAGCAAGCTCCAGGAGACAGTGGAGGACAGAGGGGCCTGGCGAGCTGCAGTCCTGGGATCGCAGAGCCGGACAGGACTTAGCAACCAAACAACTACTATTTTGAAAATCGGGGAGAACTGGTCTCTTTATGTCGGTAACTCGTCCTACGAAAGAACGCTGTATGTCTTCTCTGGTTGAAGGCTTCTCCACCTGAAATTCCTGGAGCCGTAAATCACGCGCGCAGATGCTACCCCGGCCGCAGGTGCGCTCACAGCTGATTTTGTCTGCACGCCTGCTCACTCGCGCCTTCCAGACGTCCTGCTGACCCTCGTCACTTCCCCTTTCCTCCTGCAGAGGGCGCCAGGGACCAAGGAGCCGCCACCCCTACCTGGAGCCAGTCTTGACTCGGGCAGGGAAAGAGTTCAGAATCCGCGAGGTCCTTGGATTTTCCACATTATTGGCTGATTTCAGCTCATGTTCTCTTTTGTGACCGTGGATGACGACGAGCCGCGTGAATTTTTCATGCGCGCTCAGGTGAAATGACCTTCTTCTGAAAGGTTTGTTAGAAGCTGCAGATTCACACTCTTAAAAGTGTTCCTTTTGCCAGAATATAGACTTTTAGCATCCACACAACAGGGATATTTTCGGCCACTAGGAACGGCCTGGCCGTGCTGTCGCAGAGGAGCTGAGGGCGTCGCGCAGAGAGACAGTGGAGGCCGCAGGCTCGGCTCGCGGCGCCCGCGGTCGCTGCCTCCTCCAGCAGGGCGGGCTGCGCTTCTCTGCCTTGAGCAGAGTGAAATGTCTGTTGCGGAGGCTCTTTCCATTAGCCGTTTCTCATGAGCTCTCAGGATTCGTGACCTATTAAGGCACACCTGAGGAGAATCGCATCAAACCGTGGCTGAAGATCACTGTTATTCTAAGGCCCCTTTCACCCTGAGTTTTTTCCTACGCTTCACAAGGCGTGGTTCCCTACGATGCTGCGAGAAGGCTGCGGTATGCGGTCTGTACAAATGCACAGCCAGAAGGATGAGCCGGCAGATGGCAGAGAGCCGCCAGCCACCGTGGGCGGCCCTGTGTCCCCAAGGCTCGGGGCTCTGTCAAGCAGAAGGGGGCCCCGCAAAGCCCCCGCCCAGGCTCCCAGGGGGCAGGTGGAGCAGGGATGATGGCTTTTGCACAAGGCAGCTGTGGACGCGAGACGCTCGAAGGACCAGGCCGGGGACGCTGCAGAGGGACGGTCTTCACGGCACAGCAGCGCCCATTCCAGACCCGACCTGCCCGCAGAAGCTCTGAGTCACCAGGGCTCAGCCCGCGGAATTCAGCCACTGAGAGCCTTTGTTTTATGTCTCAGCATTTTCTCCTTCCTGGAATTTGAAGCCTGGCAACAGCGTGGAGTCTTCAGCAGGTGGCTGCTCAAAGGCACTGGGAAACCAGCCCGCAGGTTCCTGCAGGCTACAGGAAACACTTCCTTACGTTTTGCCCTCATTTCTCATGTCTTTCTTCCACTGGTCACTTGCATTAGCCTCTTTTGGAGGTTAGCAGAAGGTTTTTAACTAAGGCATATAATTCACGGGTCATAAAACTCATCCCTTTGAAGAGTTCACTTGAGCGTCTCTCAGTGTACTGGCAAGGCTGTGCGCCCATCACCAGAATCAGCGTCAGGCCGTTTTCAACACCCCAAAGGAAGACCCCGCCCATTAGCTTCAAGTGGCTCGGGAGATAAGGAACCTGCTTGCCAATGCAGGAGGTCTAAGAGATAGGAGTTCGATCCCTGGGTCAGGAAGATCAATGCAGGAGGTCTAAGAGATAGGGGTTCGATCCCTGGGTCGGGAGGATCCCCTGGGGGAGGGCACGGCAACCCACTCCAGCGTTCTCGCCTGGAGAATCCCGAGGACAGAGATGCCTGGTGTTGGGGTCCTGACCTCAGCCCCTCAGAGTGTGACTGTATGTGGAGATGGAGGCTTCACGAGGTCATCATTAAAGTGAGACGATCCAACCTGATGGCTGCCCGTATAGGAAGAGGAGATTCAGATGCAGAGAGACCCAAGAGGGCAGGTGCACAGAGAAAGTCCACATGAAGACGCACGGGGTGGGCGAGTGTCTGCAAGCCAAGGAGAGAGGCCTCAGGAGAAACCAAACCTGCCCACACCCTGACCTTGCAGAGCCAGCCTGCAGAGCTGTGTGGAAATAAACGTCTAAGCGCCTGCCCTGACTGTGCTCTTTCGTTAGGGCAGCCCCAACGGACTGATTCAGACCCAGCAGACCTCTAGTCTGGAGGTTTCACACAAATAGAATCATTTCAAACAAATAGTACCGTGCAACATGTAGTCTTTTACGTCTGGTTCCTTTCACTTAGCGTAATATTTTCAGGTTTCATCTGTGCTACACCAGATGTATAAGAACATAATTCCCTTTTATGGCTAACTGGGATTCCATGGTATGGAGAGACCAGTTTTGATGTCCATTTATACTTGATGGACATTAGGGTTGTTCTCACTGCTTAACTCTTATGAACAATGCTGTTATGAAAACCATGTACAAGTTTTTGTGTGAACATAAATTTTCTATTATCTTAGGTATATGCTTAGAAGTGGAATTTCTGGGTCATGTGGTGACTCGAGGCTGAACTTTTTAAGGAACTGTAAACTACTTTCCACAGTGGCTGCACCATTTTACCTCGTTACCTGTAACGCACAGGGCTTGGATTTCTCCACATCCTCATTACCATCTGTCCTTTCTTGTTACAGCCACTCGAGCGACTGTGGGGGGACAGCTTGCTGTGGGTGGGATGCTCTTTTATGTCAAGAATGGAAAATGTAATGTGGTTTCCTTCTCTGTGCCTAACCTTCCGATGTTTGTATTTTTCACAAACGTGAGAAATGTAATCACTGGTTGTGCGACCCATTATCAGATCTCACATAGTGGTTTTGTAGCTCATCCAGGTTGGCAATGCTGACCTTGTCTAAGTATACGTGTGCACAAGTGTGTGTGTACACACATGTGCATGTGATGTATGTACATGTGCATGTGTGATATCCGTACACATGCACATGTGTGTACATGTGTGTGTACATGTGATGCATGTACACGTGTGGATGTGTGATGTGCGTACACGTGCACATGTGTGTGCATGTGTGTACACGTGCGCGTGTGTACGCATGTGTGTGCATGTGGGGGTGTGTGTGTGTGCATGTGATATGTGTACACGTGTGCATGTGGGTGCCTGCAGGGGGTTGTACAAACGTGTGTGTCCTCCTTCCACAGGACAAGACCCTGTCCTGGTCAGAGTGACTTTGTTGTTCCCTTGCCCACACAGCCTACACAAAGCTGCAAACAGCAGGTGCTTTACAAACTCGGGGAGCTTCTGGGCTGGTCGCTTCAGAGGGGCTTTGAGAGCCCGCTCCCACCTTGCAGGCCCCAGGCTGCTCCCCGGTTGCCCTTTCAGAATGCAGCTCTGTCACCTCTTCTCTCCCCGAGCCTTGTTGCCATGGAAGTTCCCCGCCCGCAGGACATGCGCCCAGGCCCAGGAGCCTGGCAACCGCTGCCCTGGAGGCTCCGCCCAGGCGGGTCTGTGCCCACGTCTGCCCCGCGGGCCCGGCCGGGCCCTCCCGGCTCACTTCCTGCCGGGCCTCCCCTGCCCCAGTGCTCGGCTGCGTCCGATTCATTTTCCTCCCCTCTGCTCATCACATCATGGCAGACTTTTTATGTATGTAAAGTACTTGTGCGTGTTTTTAGCCGATTTATATTAACAGGTGATTTCCCTGGTGGTTCAGCAGTAAAGAATGCACCAGCAATTCAGGAGATACAGGAGACAAGGTTTTGATCCCTGGGTCGGGAAGATCCCCTGGAGAAGGAAACGGCAATCGACTGCGCTGTTCTGGCCTGGGAAATCCCATGGACAGAGGAGCCTGGCGGGCCACTGTCCTTGGGGCTACAAAGAGTCAAACATGAGTGAGTAAACAACGGCTGGCTTTTCTGGCTCCGTGGCTGTCTCCCTCCAGCAGAATCAAGGGCCGCCAGGCCGAGGATTCCTGTTTTGCTCACCTCTTGTGTCTCTCCCCTGAGAACGCCGCCTGGCCACAGGAGGCACCCGTACTGGTCCTGGAGCTGAGTGTGTGTTACGCGGCTCAGAGGAGAGAAGAATCTGGAAGCTGATGAGAGCCCCGGCTGCTCTCATGAAAATCTTAACCCCATCAGAGGCGAGAAGCAGCAGCTTCCTGTTGAAGTAACCCAGGGACACTGAGCATCTTGATATGTTTAAACTCGACCATGAAATAAAATAGTTGAACTCTTTTCACGTCCAACTCTCTCGATGCTTTTAAAGCTATTATTTAAAGTATATGAGATCTCAATAAACACCTTCCTAAAAAGTCTTGGGCTTTGCCATGGTAACAGACATGAGAGAGCCTCAGTGGAGGAAAATCTTGAAACAGGAACAGATATGAACTGTCAGGAGACCTGGGTTCCATCCCCGGATCAGGAAGATCCCCTGGAGGAGGGCATGGCACCCCACTCCAGGATTCTTGCCTGGAGAATCCCACGGATGGAGGAGCCTGGTGGGCTGCAGTCCACGGGGTCACAAAGAGTCAGACACGACTGAGCGCCTGACACCTTCACTTTCAGGAAGTGTCACATGCGATTAAGGCACAGACAGACCCAGACCCGCTATTTCATAAGCACCAATGCTGCAAATGAGCTCATGGAGGCCGACAGGAAGAAACCGCCATCACGTCGACCCCAAACATTACTTCCTGCTGTTTCGTCAGAACACGGCGATCTTGTCAAAATAGGACTAAAGCCCGTGTCAGCGCAGCGCTGTGAACCCATATGAGCGTGGCGCCGTGAAACTCACGTCTTTGTCTTCACAACTTTCACAGAGCCTGCTGCTGATAACAGAATTAACCTTTGAAAATCTGAATTCTGGGTACACACTATGCTAAAAACACGCTCAAGTTTAAGAAGGAAAAATGGCAACTATAATTTGACTGCAACTCTGGTGGGTTGAATCACCTTCACTAAAAATTTGTGGGTTGATGTCTTAAGCCCCAGCACCTAGAATATGTCTTCACTTGGAAAGAGGGTGGTTGGAGACGTCATTAGTTGAGACAAGGTCGTACTGGAGCAGGGTGGGCCCCAGATCACACACGATTAGTGTCTGTATAAACAGGAGAAACTCAGAGATGCACACACACAGGAGAACGCTATGAAGGTGAAGACAGACTCGGGGAGGCGTAGCCACAGCCCAGGCACCCCGAGAATCACCTCCATCACTGGGGGCCGGGGGCAGGGCCCAGGCAGGAGCCAGCCCTACCCAAGCCTGAACCACAGATCTCTGACCTCCAAAAGTATGAGACAGTAAAGCTCTGGTGTTTAAGACGCCCACTCTGTGCCGCTTTGTTACAGCAAACTAATATATTACCCATATCTGGCGTGTGGGTGCGCTGCCTACTTCACTGGAGGAAAAACTGTTTTTAAAATCGTAGAATATTCTGTGTCAGTTTTTGACCTGAGAGTTGGTGCTAGGAATGCAGTTAGTTGAAGAAAAGAGAAACCCAAACTGTTAAATTCTGAGGAAAAAATAATAATAATACTAAGGTCACAAATCAAGGACACTGCAGTTCCATCAGTGTGGACACTCTGTCCCCTGGGGACAGAGACCTGGAAGGCCAGACGCACGTGGTGGCCGCGGCGGGAGAGCCCCCCAGCTCCAGCACTTGGGCCCCGGGCACCGCCGTCAGGCTCGGCCTCGCCAGGACCGCCCGGTACCCGCAGGCCCAGTTAACAGCCCCTAACCTGTGCTCGTCATCCAGCTGTGGGCACCTCCCTGGGTGCACTGGCACACTGTGCAAACTGGCAGAACACCCTCCACGCGAGAGTGGAAGTCGGGGTGCAGGTGATGCCGGGCTGCGGTCTCCACGCCCGGGCGGCCAGCACCTTTGGGAAGCACGTCTTCCAGCTGCTTCAGGCGGTGACAGGAGCTGCCTGTCCCTCGTTTCACACCCGCCCCCCACCCCCANCCCGCCCCCCCCCCCACAGCCTCTTCCAGCTGTGTGCTGCATCGTGCCTGGGCTCCCTCCTGTGCGGCAAACACTCTCACGGCGGCAGAGATCAAGCTTCTCGTGTGAGGGTGGCCAACCCAAGGAATTCCTGAAAGGTCACCAAGTTCAGCTCAGTTCAGTCGCTCAGTCATGTGCCACTATTCGCAACCCCATGGACTGCAGCACGCCAGGCCTCCCTGTCCATCACTAACTTCTGGAGTCCACCCGAACTCATGTCCATCGAGTCGATGATGCCATCCAGCCATCTCATCCTCTATCGTCCCCTTCTCCCACCTTCAATCTTTCCCAGCATCAGGGTCTTTTCCAACGAGTCAGTTCTTCTCATCAGGTGGCCAAAGGATTGGATCTTCAGCTTCAGCATCAGCCCTTCCAATGAATATTCAGAACTGATTTCCTTTAGGAAGGACTGATTGGATCTCCTTGCAGTCCAACAGACCCTCAGGAGTCTTCTCGAAAACCACAGTTCAAAAGGTCAACAAAGGCCTGCCCCAGAGGGGACCAGCTCTGGCCCCAGTGCAGCTCTCGGGCAGTTCTGAGGAACCTGACCCGCTGTCTCGTGCCGGAGGAGGGTCTCCTTCTGGACCCCACAGGCTGGGCTGTGCTGCCGAGTTTCCATCCTCGATGGGGTGTGTGTGTGTGTGTGTGTGTGTGCACGTGTGCCCTGGCCACTCTGTGGTCAGACCCTTCCCTGGGCCTTGCTTGCATCCCCCGGTGACAACCCTGTGCCCTGCAGAAGCCTGAGAAAAGGAGCGCTCGGCACCTGGCTTCAGACTAACCCTCGTCTTTAACCCTTTATCACCGTCAGCACCCTCCACCCTGCCCCAGCTCCTGACCTGCCCCCTGACCCCGGTCAGCTCCAGTCCAGGGAAGAGCGTGTCCCCTGTCCATGGTGCTGCAAGCGTGTTTCCACCAGGCACCTGCCGGTCCCTTCCCTGCAGGCGAGGCTCTCTTCCTGACCCGCGGATGCCGCCGCAGCGCAGACTGTGCAGGAAGGAAGAGCACACGCGGAGAGCAGACCGGATGCCACGGCCAGCGGGAGACTCGCGGCCCCGCAGGGCCCGGGTTCCTCGGATTTCGGCAACTGCATTTCACTGCTAGCAAACCACGTTTCAACTTTTCAGCATTTCTGCTTCGTCCCCTACCAGCTAACGTTCAGGTTTTCATACCAACTGTATTTCACAACAGAAAATATTCTTTACTGAAGTCATGGCTATTAAAAGCATTATAATTTATTATGCTGATTCCTGCGTGACAGAGTATTAAATACTTTTTTCTGTAACTATTTTGAAAACATTTGAGTGTGTAATTTGCAAATTTTAAGCAGCTGGATCTGATTTCCTGTGATAATACGGCTTTCTTTAACAATAGTGATTACCTGACATGCACAAACACGCTGGCGACTCAGTCGCGGCCCACGGGCATTTCAGCTCTCACAGTGCTTTCCTCCTGTTCAGCATCAGGTACGGACTCTGAGATAGTGAGATGCCACCAACTTGAAGTTTCTGGAGGTTTCCATGGTAGCACAAGTCCAGAGCCCCAAGATCCAGTTTCTTGTCTGATGAGAGTTTGACAGATTGAACTATGCCCTTGAAAGAGAGTTTATGCAACTATAAACGCCAGTGTCCCAGTTTCCAAAACATTTGCAAAGCCAGCTGCCAGCATGGGGACCCTAGGGGGCACGGTGCTCCTGCCGCGGGAACCGTGCAGCCCAGGGCACTTCCTGCCATGAAGGTCAGGGGTCACCCCAAGGTGCAGGTCCAGTTTCTGTCCCACGGCCTGCCTTGAAACTGGCTGGGGAGGTGGCAGCTGTCTGCAAGAGGACAGGGGCAGGGGCGACTTTGACTCCCGTGTGCAGAGTGGTTCTGGGAGGCTCCTAGGCCCTTGCACCCAAGCAATCTGCACTTGGGAACCTCAGTCTCTGCTTTAGAGGGACTATTATGAGCTGGCCTTTCATGGCTGGATTCAGGGTCCAGAGTGATCACCATTACACCA
Source organism: Redunca redunca (assembly GCA_006410935.1). Classification (NCBI taxonomy): domain Eukaryota; kingdom Metazoa; phylum Chordata; class Mammalia; order Artiodactyla; family Bovidae; genus Redunca; species Redunca redunca. The sequence continues at coordinate 88,292 of SJYQ01104581.1, forward strand.
TGGGATGGCTCAGCTGGCAAGGAATCCGCCTGCAACACAAGAGACCTCGGTTCGACTCCTTTGTTGGGATGATCCCCTGGAGAAAGGAAAAGCTACCCACTCCAGTGTTCTTGGGCTTCCCTTGTGGCTCAGCTGGTAAAGAATCCTGCAATGCAGGAGACCTGGGTTAGGACGAGCCCCTGGAGAGGGGAAAGGCTACCCCCTCCAGCATCTGGCCTGGAGAAGTCCATGGACTGTATAGTCCACGGGGCCACAAAGAGTCCAACACTGCTGAGCGACTTTCACTTTCACGGCAGGTCTGCTGATTCTGCGGTAAAAGCCGGTGGCTCATGGCGGGGCCTCTCTGTCTTAGGCAGGCGCTACGCTCCCTTCCTGATGTGCTCAGTGTGGCTCGGTAGCTGGGGAGTTGGCTGGCGGATCGCCCGTAAGCTGGTCGCCTCTCTTGTCCCTGTCCAACCCACCCCAGAAGTGAGATCACCGCCCACTGCCGCTGCTCCCCACACGCTCAGAAAGCCTTGTTTTCCTGAAGAAAGATGGCATTATTATCCATTATTTGTCACATCCAAACCCAGCATGCCGTTGCTAGTCTCCAGGAACTGCTGTTTTCACTTTGGAGGGAAGCTTTGTAAACGATGCTGTGGCCTCCTCATATTTCATCAGGATTCCTGCCTGTGCTGAGTCAGCCCACGTTCTCTGGGCAGCTTAGACCCTGTTGCTGTGAAGGTGACGAGGGTGAGGATGGAACAGACAGAAGGGTGAATGGCCTGGATATTTAACTGGCCCAGAGTGTAAATGACTAAAGAGAAAGATTGCTGACATTTCAAAACAGACAATCACACACAGCCTCAAGAATAAATGAGAGGGAAAGAGAGATTAAGTGAGGAAAGGAAAGATGGAAGGAAAGAAAAGAACGGCACGCTAGAAAAAATAGAGGAAAGCACAGAACCAGCTTTGTGCAATTTCAAACAAATATTACACTCCTGTGAGAATTCTCATACTTTCGGGCTTCGTTGCAAAGTCTTATTTTTTCACTAAGTAATTATACTAATGATTCTGGGGCCCTACTGATTTTCTATGGCATCAAATAACTATGACTCAGAAGCAGGTAGAATAAATTCTAAAAAGAGAAATTTAAATTGAATGAACTCAATGTTGAAAACAAAAATAAAGACAAATTGAAATGCATTTCTAGAGGAAAATGAGTTGACAATGTATGTGGACTTTACAAATCGGAGGACACCTTCCCAGAAAATATTCTAAACTTGAGATGAATTGCTTTGGGAGATTTGTAAATACCAAGAATATGGACTTTTATCCCTGAAAACATTTTTTAAAGAAAAGGAAGAAATTATATCCTAGTGCCTTTGTGTACCAATTAGAGCCCTCAAGTGAAGGCCACTGTATTTCAGCTCTGTTTGTTGTTCACGGGCTGTTATATCTGACCCTTTGAGACCCATGGACTGCAGCACACCAGGCTTCCCTGTCCACCACCAACTCCCAGAGCTTGCTCAGACTCATGTCCATTGAGTCGGTGATGCCATCCAACCATCTCATTCTGTGTCGCTCCCTTCTCCTCCTGCCCTCAGTCTTTCCCAGCTAAAACAGGCTAAAGAACAAACTTCTCCTTTGCAACTGAAGACACCTCTTCCCTGCCTGAGCCGGGAGGCAGTGGACATTGGGGAGGACCCTGGCCTGGCTGCCCAGACCCTGCCCGCTCAGCTGGGACCCCAGGAGGAAAGTCTGTGAATCTGTGCCTCAGTTTCTTTCTGCCTCAAAGAGGAAAGGAAGCAAGTGAGCCTCTGACCACACTTAGGAGAGCACCTGAAAGTTTATGCATCTGGGCACTTTTCCAAACCTCAAGTCTGCAGCCGCGAGGGTCATGCATTCAGTTTAGTGACTCATTTTTTATGGAACAGACGAGAAAATAATGCCACATACTCTGTACTATAAATGTAATAGAAGAGAAGAGATCGTATTTCACACAGTAAGGGCGAGCACCGTGTCATCACACGTTTCTGATTCGGACAAACACAACCCCTGTGTGAAGCTCCTTTCCTGCGCAGGTCACTGTGAGGCTGGGGGGTTGGGAGAGGCTCGCACGACCCTCCAACCAGAAGAGGTGGCTCTACCCACAAGCAGACAGAAACCAGGCTGGCCCTGTGCCGACTGGGCCTTCACCTGTGTTGCTATGGCAACCTGCTCCCACCACCTCCAAGTCTGTAGCATCCTGTCAGCCCCCACTGCTGGGCCTGTGAACCTGCTGTCTGGGGGGCTCCGTGCACCGCGGGCCCCTGATCCCCACAGTAGCGGGGGAGGAGGGAGCCCGATGGGAAGTCCCCATCCGCAGACCCGCCGGGGCCGAGCGATTTCTTCTCATCAGCACGCAAAGCTTCCCTCTTGCGTGTTTTCCTGTTGCATGAGAGATGCGCTTGCAGGACTCGGAGGGGGTGGCGGAAGGAACAGGAAGACGGTCCCGGTTCCCTTGGAGACAGCCTGAACCTCCGCACAGGATTGGACCGCGGACTGGGGGCTGGGCTGCCCCCTCGCTGGTGATGAAACAGATGAAAGGAGAGGAAGGCCACAAAGGCACCCAGGGGACCCCGCGCTGGAACGCAGCTTCCTCGAGAAGCGGACTCGGGGTTTCTGTTCGGATCCCGCTGCTGCTTCATGCTGCGGAGTCTGCATTCTGACCCTTCAGTCGTTGAACAAAGAAGACACATTCACAAGGCAAGAACGCCGAAGGGAAGGGAAACTGTTTCAGAAGAAAATCACACTCATGGCAGTGTCTGTGTAAGCCTAGCATTTCTAAACCTTTTATAATTTCTCCTCATTAAATATTCGATCCCTTTCCACTGAGTGAGGGGGCCGTCCCAGGTGGTGCTAATGGTAAAGAACCCGCTGGACAATGCAGGATACCCAGGAGCCGGGGGTTTGATCCCTGTGTTGGGAAGACGCCCTGGAGGAGGGCATGGCAATCCACTCCAGTATTCTTGCCTGGAGAGTTTTGCCTGGAGTATTGCCTGGAGAATATTGCCCGTATTCTTGCCTGGAGAGGCTGCAAAGATTCAGACACGACTGAAGTGACTTCTCACACCCACACACAGTGAGTGCAGGAACACTGTAAGATTTGAATGAGGAAAATCACCAGAAACAACAACATTTTTAAATGGGCAAAAGATGTGAATGGACGCCCCAGCAGAGAAGATCCAGAGCTGGTAAACAAACATGTTGCTCAAATCAAAATCAGGATGAGATGCTACCAGAGGCCCAAGAGAACAGCTAAGCTTGAAAAAGGGGGCACACCAAGTGTGGGCCGGGGCACGGAACTCGGCCTCCGACCGGTGAGGACGTGAAACATCCCACCACATTGGTTTCTTAAAAAGTTAAGCATATTTTATGATTTGAATCCCCTTTCCAAGCCTAGGTATTTACCCAGAAGAAAGTGTAGGAACGTCCGTGCACGTGTGTTTATAGTAACCTTATACGTTACAGCCAACAGCTTGGATTCCACTCGGATAGAATTCTGGAAAACGCAGACTAATTCATCATGATGAAGAGCCCGTCAGTGGTTGCTTTGGGGTGAGAGGGGAGGGCCGGGGAGGGCCGGGGAGGACCGGGGGAGGACTTCCCAGGAGAAGCAGGGATCTGCGGCTGAGGACACAGCCGCCGTTTGGATTGTGGCGACGTTTCGCAGGTGCAGACATACATCAACACTGGCCAGAGTATCTGGGCTTACACATGTGCGGTAGACTGTGTGTCGGCAACATGGCAAAAAGCTTTAGGGACGCACAGAGGCCCTCCTTTGCCCCTCAGCCCCCGGGGAGTGCTGTCAACCGTCTTGTTCCCTCTAAAGACGGCATTCTCCTCCTTCACCGTCTTGCCCCTTAACTTATCTGCTGTGATCTGATTTCTACTCTCACGACTTGACAAAAATCACTCCTGCAAAGGCCACTTCTTATCCGCAGAGTGTGAGACCCCAGGCTCTTGTCCATCACCTCATCCTGGCACCCAGCCAGGGGTCCACTCCTGTGGTCTCCCTCAGCTCTGGCCCCTTGCTCCTCGTCCCGTCTCCCTGGCCTCTCCCCGACATCTGTCTCCCGGGTCCTCCCCTTGCCCACCTGCCGCTGGCTTGACAGGGCTCTGCTCTGCCCTCTTGCTCCTTCTGCGGTGACCCCCAGGCTGCTGACAGCGCCACACCCCGTCTCCACACTGGCCTCCATCAGGGGGTCCGGCTAGCCCCTAGAGCCCCACGGGTCCTACTCTGAGCTCCTTCTCTTCTCCTGGGAGTCACCCTGATTTTCCCAGTCTCGGGCACCATCACACCATCCTCCAAATCAGGAATCTAGGGGTTCTCGGGCACGTGTCCCTGCACCCACAGTGCATCTTGTGAGACCCACCCCTGAGAGTTCACATCTGGTCTCTCTGCTCCACATCTACCTCAGTCTTCATCCTCTCCATCCCGGCCTTTCTAAACTCCTCTGCCTGCCAGAGCGACCTTTTTAGAAGGGAAAGGGGCACCCTCCCCTGCCCCCACTTACAAAGCTCCCATATCCACGGCACTCAAGTTCTAACATGCATAAAACCATCTGAGAAGACTTTAAAAAGCAAGCTCTAACCTCAGGTCCTGGGGATTCTGCTCCAGGAGCTCTGATGTGCACTGCAGAACTCTAACAAAACCTCTGATGGGGTTGGGGGCCGCGGTCAGGAGGGGCAGATACTGTTGCCTGTCAGTCGTCATTCCTGAAGAGGGGGCGGCTCATGCACTCAGTGAATAGAGGCCAGAGGTGATCCTCGACGTCCCCCAGTGCACAGGCAGCTGGCCCACCCGGCGACACCGAGAACAGCTCACCCTAAACCGTCAGTGTCGTGGAGATCGGGCTGCCCTGGCCTGGAGGAGGGGCGCCCATCCTCTTTGCAGGATGCACGAGGCCCCCTGACTCACCAGAGAGCAGTCCCAGGGGGAGACGCTTGCAAGGACCCCCAGTTGGTCACTGTCCACACTCACCTGCTCGTGGAAGCCCCCACCACCCTCTACTCAAATGCCAGGTCCTGGCAGCGTCAGCCGAGCTCGGGACCTGCATTTGCCCACGGGAGGGCTCGTGTTCGGATCCTGAGGGCTGGGCGCAGTGGAGCGCCGGGCCAGCGGAGCAGGGGCGTGCGGGCCCTGGTGATGGTCCCCGCCTGTGGCTTCGCCCCTGCTCTCCTCCATACTGCCTGCTTTCCCTCAGCCGCTCTCTAGACCCTTCGTCAGCTCTGTGAGCTGCCGACCATCCCTCCCATCCGTTCACTTTTTTTTTTGCAAAGTTTTTCAGAAGTAGTTCCTGCTGTTTCTGACCAAGAGTCTCACTGACGCAGCCTTGTCTGGAACCAAAAGGCACTCAATACGTATGTGCTCGGTGACTGTCACTGCGGAGAGGAAGGGTGGAAGGACGCAGGCTGACAGAAAGCCAGGGAAACCCGATCTGCGTGCACCAGCAGGGCGGCACTCACCCCCTCAGAGGCCGGGCTGGCTTCGCGGACCGGCAGCACAGTACTGACGGTGATCCAGTTGGACTCTGCGCGTCCACGCTGGCTTTCAGAGCCAACAGACGATGAGTTAGATTGCAGCCTCTTCCCGACGCTCAGGAAGCACTCTCCAAAGCAGAGTCAGAGAAAAGGAAGAGGACTCTGCGAAGGGAGGGGTGATGTGGTGGCCGCAGGCGCCTCTGGGGTTGCACCTGACAAGCCCACGCTTGTCCACCTGAAATACAACGCAACAGGAGGGGCGGCCGGGCTCGCGCACGGCTGATTATTTGCCTGAAAGCGACCGAGAAGGTTAATGGCACGGGGCTTACGGACAGAGACACGGGGAGGCCCAAGCAAAGGCCCAATAAAGTGTGTGGTGCCACGCAGGCTCCCTAATCTGGATAGATTCTCTCCGTCAGCTTGTCAGGAGCTGAGTTCAGGTTCCTAGTCAGAAACAAAGTCACATCTAGAAGGTTCTAAACGTGACGCACTGCACAAACCCACAAGGAGGCAAAGGTCCTTCAGAACCGTGATGCTCAAAGGTGGTCCTTGGGAGACAAGCACAGAAACCGGCAGGAAAAAATCTGAAACCGCCTAGAAATCTTCGTGTGTGGCCACTCAGTCGTGTCCGACTCTTGGTGACCCTGTGGACGGTAGCCCGCCAGGCCCCTCTGCCCATGGGATTCTCCAGGCAAGAATCCTGGAGTGGGCTGCCATTTCCTCCTCCAGGGGGTCTTCCTGCCCCACGAACGGAACCCAGGCCTCCTGCGTCTCCTGCACTGGTGGGCAGGCTCTTCACCACCAGCACCACCTGGGCTACAGTGTGGCTCAAAGAAATCCTACATCTGTTAAATTAAGAATAGAAAATTTGCCGTGTACTTTGCAGCTCTTTTTAAAATTTCATTGAAATTGAAGATAGAAAAAAAACTTGATTCTTCACCCCAGATAACTTGCTGCTGCTGCTGCTCAGTCGAGTCCAACTCTGTGCGACCCCATAGACGGCAGCCCACCAGCCTCCCCCGTCCCTGGGATTCTCCAGACAAGAACACTGGAGTGGGTTGCCATTTCCTTCTCCAATGCATGAAAGTGAAACATGAAAGGGAAGTCGCTCAGTCGTGTCTGACTCTTAGTGACCCCATGGACTGCAGCCCTCCAGGCTCCTCCATCCATGGGATTTTCCAGGCAAGAGTACTGGAGTGGGGTGCCATTGCCTGAGAAGCAAAGAAAATGTTTAAACTAATGGGCTGATCTACAGCTTTGCAGGTGTCACTAAAGGTAAAGAACCCACCTATCAATGCAGGAGACCTGGGTTCGATCCCTGGGCTGGGAAGATCCCCTAGAGAAGGAACTGGCAACCCACTCCAGTATCTTTGCCTGGAGAATCCCATGGACAGAGGAGCCTGGCAGGCTACTGTCCAGTGGGTCGCAAAGAGTCAGACACAATGAAGCAACTTAGCATGCACAACGGGTTGATCTATGGAAGTAAGAGTCTGTGCAAATCAGTCAGACGAGTACTTCACTTCTAACAGCACAGCGTGCAGGGAAAGAGCTGAGACAGGGCAGAGCTCTAGACGGCGGCGGCGACACGCTGTTTGGAGCTCCCCTCCCCAGGAAGCTTCCCCACCAGATCCTTCCAGAAGGCTGAGGCACAAGCCAGACTCACGGCCTGCGACCTCCTTCCATGGGAGAGGCGGCAGGAGCTTCTCAAGGAGCACCCCAGCCCACTGCCCGCCAGCACTGGCCCCGTGATCTCAGATCCTCGGTCCTGGCCGTGGAGCCTGGAGGCGGGAGGCAGGCGTGTACTCTGCACATGGAGGAGAGGCCGGGGGGAAGAGGCCGACAGACGGCCTCCTTTGTCTCCCATGTTTCATATTGTCCTCCCGGGCCTGCCCTAGGGGCCTGCCCCCAGCCAGCCCCGGTGTCAGGCGCTGGGCTGTGGCCGGTGCACCCTGCGGGGCCGTCGCCAAGTCGCTCCGCCGTTCTTTCCTCTGCCCCGTTCTCCGTCAGTCCCAGGCCCCTGGCAGGGAGACCCTGAGGAGGGGGCAGCCTGGCCTGCAGCTGACGTGACCCAGACATCCTGTGGGCTGTGGGGGGTCCCCCAGCACGACCACACTGACCACAGGAGGAAAGCTTTTTTCCAGATGTGTTCACGCTGAACTCGGGTGAATCCGGAGCGGCATGCAAGAAGGCGGCAGCGTTGTGACCACCTTGCTGCTCTGTGCTGCCCGGAGGATGGAGGCTTCTGTCTGCAGGGGGCGGCATGGCGGGTGGGCATCCTGCGGTCACACTGTGTGAGGGCGGGTCCGCAGGGCGTCACCTGCGGGGGCTCAGGGGTGAGTATCGGCGAGCACAGCCCAGGACGTCACAGCACACGACCCAGACCCAGCGTCAGCACCCAGAAAGGAGGACACGAGTGTGCCTGTTCTAAGGTGATGGTGGGAGAACTGAACGGAATGAGAACTACAATGGGGTCGGGGACCGGGGTGGGGGGTCTCAGAGGCAGTGAAACCCCCCAGAGGCAGTGAGCCACCTTGGGGCGAGAGGCTCCTGGAAGCGTGAAAGGGCCCAGCAAGGCAGAGCCCTGGGGTCAGTGTCCAGAGTCTGCCATTAAGTCCAACTTGGGCCCATAACTCCAAGCTCACGTGGCTGAGTCTTGGAAGGACAGAGAACCGCCCAGGTGCGTCCAACCCTGACCCTGACGTGTCTAACCCTCTGGCCTGTCAGGGACTGCTGGGCCTCCCTCTAAATTCTGTGGCCTGATTTGTAAATGGGACTGGAAGGACCTCACCTGCCTGATGCAGGGACTCCCTGTTAATATCTTGGGACCCTGTGGCTGCAAACTCTGAGGGCTCACCCTGTCTGTAACCCAAACCAGCAGGAGGCGACGGGGCTCCGGTTTAGTGCGATTCGGGTTTATTGCCTTGGACATGTTTCAGCATTGCTGCATTGCCGAAAGCCAGAATACCACTTCCTCGGGTTTCCGAACTGGGAACCGAAACTCTCTGCGTCTCCTTCTGTTCGCTCCGTTACACCGTGAAGACGGTGCTCCTCTGCGGCCTGCGTTCCCAAGGTTTCTCCGCTACAAATGCTGGTGAGAAGGGAAACAAAACACGCATGAGCTTTAAGTCGCTGGTGTATGTGATGTGCTTAAATAACTCCCTGGGGAGCTGGGCGTGTGGAGTCTGGGTAGTCGAATTTTAGACAGAGGTTCCCAACTCCAGCGTATCTTACGGTCACCAGGAAGTCTCAGTCTGACCCCCAGGCCCCCCGGGATCCGAGTCACTAGCCGCTGTCTCCTGTCTTGTTTTGTTTCTAACTATCCCGGGGCAGCCAGGGTGGAACGCAGATCGCTCAGCCAAGACACAGAAGAGCTGTTAACTCAGCTGGAAGGAAAAAGACAGTTTAATGGTGCTTCCACTTAAACCTTATTTTAATGACTCAAAAAAAAAAAAAACCCCTCCACATTATCTCCAAGAGTATTTAGGAACATGTGGGTGTTAGTTGCTCAGTCATGTCTGACTCTTTGAGACCCCATGGACTTTAGCCCGCCAGGCTCCTCTGTCCAGGGAACAATCCAGGCAAAAATACTGGAGTGCGTAGCCATTCCCTTCTCCAAGGGAATTTCCAGACCCAGGAATAGAACCCAGGTCTCCTGCATTGCAGACAGATCCTTTACTGTCTAAACTACCAAGGAAGCCCGTTTAAGAATATAATACATTTCTTTTCTCTTGAGTCTTTTTCATGAAAAGTGAAGGGATACAAAAATCTGATCTCCATTGCCAGGTTTAATTTTGCAAAACAAACCCCAAAGCTACCAAACAATGAGATGTTTGTTTTTAAATAAAGAGGCCTGTCAGGCCTGCTGCACCATTTTCAGGCGTGGTTCTAGTCGCCTCTTAATTCCCTAGAAAAACAACGAGACCCACTGTCTTTCCTGGGCCAACACAGAGGGTGCCCAGGTGGCCTCCGGAGAGGAAGGTGCCAGAGAGGTCGGCCCACCCATCCCCTTATCCTGCCCTCTCCTCTCCTCTGCTGCCTTGCACGCCCCAACCCTGATCTAGTGGAACCCCCATCCCGCCAAGATCCAGGTGCCTGCGCACCCACCCCAGCTCTGAGCACTCGGGCACAGCTCCAGCTGGCCCTCAGTCCTGCTGTGTGCACCCCCGTCCGGGCCAGGGACTCATGCCGGCCTGAGTCTCTATAGCTGGTTGTCACAACATCCCAGCAGTGCCTGGCGACCAGCGGTGCTCACAGGCCCCTCGCCAGCATCGCCACTTCTATTTTACCATCCTAACAACAGCTGCCCTTCACGTCGGAATTTATTGCTGGTTTGCTCTCACCCCATAACTTTCTTGCTCTTTTTAGATTCTTTCCCCCAAGAAAGCTCCTTGAACATTAAGATTTTTGCTCTTGCCTGGAAATCAGTAAGCACTTGGGAACACCACATGTGTTTGCATTTTTAAAAGCTGCATGCACTCGTGATATGGAGAATTACACTAAACCGACCCACTCCGGGATTCTTGCCTGGAAAATCCCATGGACAGAGGAGCCTGGCGGGCTACAGTCCAAGGGGTCGTGAAGAGGCGGACGTGACCGAGCGCAAACGTGCGAGTCACAGCCTGATGATAACTACGGAAGTAGACGTCATCATCTGTTTGTTCTTCAGTCAATCACATCAGTCCATCCTTTCGGGTGCTTTCAAGCGTCCTGGCAGCAGGATGATAAGACGTGTGGCCAGGGCAGATTTGGGATCTGGGCGTCTGCAAGAGGACCCTGTTCACGGCAGCCAGAGAGAAAACTGAAGGTCCGCCCTTCGGCGCTTACTTTCACTCCCCCGGGAAGTGGGCAGCTGCCCTCGAGAGGAGCAGAGACTCCCTGCTCCTGGCACAGACTCCATTACACTCAGCTCTACTGTCCGTGGGATTCTCCAGGCGAGAACACTGGAGTGGGTTACCATTTCCTCCTCCAGTCCTGACCCAGGGAGACGCGTTACCCTCCGAGCCAGCAGGGAAGCCCCCTAAGGGGAGCAGAGTGCTGGCAAATAATGGCTGTGGTTATAGTGTTTCACAGAAGTCCAAATAGGATCGCTTTTTCCAGTGAAATTGTTGGTTCGCATAGTATGTTCCCGGTTGGTGGGAATGCAAATCAGTTCAACCACAATAGAAAATGCTATGGAGGGTCTTCAAAATTTTTTTTAAAAAATAGAACTACCAGACAATCCAGCAATCCCATTTCTGGGTGTATATCCAAAGGAAAAGAGGTCATTATGTTGAAGAGATATCGAAACACATGTTCATTGTAGCATTATTTACCATAGCTGAGATAAGGAAGTAATCTCAGTGTCCATCGGAGGATAAATGGATAAAGAAAATGTGACTATATATATACACATATATACTTGTATATATATGTGTATATATATATATTTATACTTTTTTCTTCTAACACGAAGAAAAATAAAACCGCTTAGAAGGGGATGTCTCTGCTGATTGCAAATCTACGAGCCCCCTTCCCTCCAACCTTGAAGCCCGTGAGACCGTACCTGTGGCAGCATTAGGAGCAGACTGGCCAGGTTTGCTCCTCGCCCCCACGCTGACCGCTGTGTGACAGTGGGCGAGTGAGCAGCCTTTCTGGGCCGCAGTCTTCATGTCCGCAAAATAGTGCCTACCTCACAAGGACGTCAAGATAATTAAATGAACTCAGATACGTACGCTGTGTGGTGGAGGATGGCCCTTGTGAAACGTCAGGAAAGTGCTATCCCGGGCTACTGCACCGGGGTCAAGACTAGCGGCAGACATACATAACTGCGTATAAAAGAGACAACGAATGAGGACCCACTGTGCCGCACGGGAACCGGCGCACAGTGGCGCCCTAAACGGGAAGGAAATCCCCGGAAGGGTGGATACGTGTATGCGTGCGTGGCTGATTCATTCTGCCGTACAGTAGAAACTAACAACATCGTAAATGTTGCTCTGATTTTTTAAAAAAAGGAACAATTGTCTCAATAGGACAATTAGACAAATAGGATTTTCACAATAGGAAGAGAGACTGGGCTTAACTCCAAATACAGCAAATGCAACCGGGGCTTCAGAGTGGAGAAACAGAGCCGGGGCGGGGGTCAGCAGGTGGGGAACTACCATGACGCGCCGCCAGCGGTGAGGGTTCTTGCTGAGGGCAGGCCAGGGTGACCAACCGAGGAGGGGAATCTCCACCCCTACTTAGCAGGATTCCTGCTGCTCCCCACCCTACCCCTGGACGAGGCAGGCCTAGCACAGGCCTCTAGCAGGAGGCCCCGGGAAGGGGCGCCAGGAGCTGGTCTTGAGTTTGGCCAAGCAGAGTTTGCAATTGGAGACAAGTCTAGGAGACACTAAAAGCTTTCTAAATATGAGTAATTATGGTCCCCTTTCATGTGCTGAATAGAATACTTTCAAAAAACAGCCAAGGTAAACAGTTTATCCAAGAAGAAGGCCAGTAGTTACAACACGAAAATGAATTAAAAGTTCAGCTTCACTATTAATTAACAAAATCCCACAAGCTGTCTTTTTTTTTCCTATCAAATTAACATTTCTTTAAGTGATCCTACCACATACTTGCAGGGGTCAATGGGAAGGACATTCGCAGATATCACTCTGAAGTGTCTATTATCACAGACTTTCTCAGAGAAAAGCTGTCAGGATCCCCTGGTAGTCCAGTGACTAAGACTTAGTGCTCCCAACGCAGGGGGCTCAAGGCGGGCCCCTGGTCAGAGGACTAGATCCCAGATGCCACAGCTAAGAGTCTGCCCCGCACAACTAGAGGTCCTGCTTTCTGCGGCGGAAAAAAAATCCTGCGCACGATAACCAAGACCCAGAGCAGCCAAATAAATAAAGATCCAATCTTTAAAAGAGAAAAGCTGCTTTAAAAAGACTCCATGTATTCAGACTCTTGGTTCCAGAAGTTTATTCCAAGAAAAATCAGAGATGCATATAAAGATGCATAAACATCCCTATTCACTAAAGTGTGACTTATATCAGTTCAGTTCAGTCACTCAGTTGTGTCCGACTCTTTGCAACCCCATGGACTGCAGCACGCCAGGCCTCCCTATCCATCACCAACTCCTGGAGCTTGCTCAAACTCATATCCATCGAGTTGTTGATGCCATCCAACCGTCTCATCCTCTTTTGAACCCTTCTCTTCCTGCCTTCAATCTTCCCCAGCATCAGGGTCTTTTCAAATGAGCCAGTTCTTCGCATCAGGTGGCCAAAATATTGGAGTTTCAGCTTCAGCATCAATCCTGCCAATGAACATTCAGGAATGATCTCCTTTAGGATGGACTGGTTGATCTCCTTGCAGTCCACGGGACCCTCAAGAGTCTTCTCCAACACCCCAGTTCAAAAGCATCAGTTCTTCTGTGCTCAGCTTTCTTTATAATCCAACTCTGACATCCATACAAAAAAAAACCAAAGCTTTGACTAGATGGACCTTTGTTGGCAAAGTAATTATGTCTCTGCTTTTTAATATGCTGTCTAGGTTGGTCATAGCTTTTCTTCCAAGGAGCAAGCATCTTTTAATTTCAAGGCTGCAGTGACCACCTGCAGAGATTTTTGGAGCCCCCAAATTTAATGACTTACATAAGTAAATAACTTATACAAATGCATAAATATTATCAGACACAGTTACTCACTGTAGTGGTGTTTAAAATGTCTCCCCCAAATGGAGGGTAAACTGAATACTTGTGTAGGGAATTTGTTTTAAAAATTATAGTAATAGGGGAAAGCTACACAGCCAATAATATCATGTGGTAGAAAAATACTTAATAATGTGAGGGAATTCTCATGTTAATTTTCAGTAGGGCTCTTTACATTTGCATAGATGCTAAAAGGGAGAAGCACAAAGACGATCAAAGAGATGACCTGTGGATAGCAGAATTATGAGTGGTTTTTATTTTCTAATTTTTATCTCTCAGTATTCCCCCAGGTTTTTATAAGCAGGAAAAACCTAATTGTTAAAAAAGAACAAAAGCTCATTATTTGACTTTGATGTTTAGAGGAAACAATCACTTTAAGTTACGAATTCCTTCATGGTTACCAAAAATCTCAGAAAACTTCTCAAAATCATGTTGTTTCCTGTGTTTTTATTTTACCATTGTCAAATATCTCATCTCCTAAGAAATGAGCATCCCCTCTATCCAATCTGATATTTTTGTTAATAGAACAATGAGACAAAGCATATGAAAATGCTTTGACTACTGTTGCTCAGTAACCAGAACGTACACAGGACACCCTCAGGATGAACAGGAAGAGCCCTCATTCTGTTCTGATAACTGGTGCGGCCCTTAGGAGAGGACCGGTCTAGTCACAGCCTGGCTTTGCTCAGCAGCACTTAACATCTTTAATTACTTCACGAGAATGATAAAATGTGACCAACGTGAGATCAAGCCATAGAATTTCTCCTTGCAAAAAGTGAACGTCTGCTATTTTTGTTGTTTAATTACCCTTTAAAATACCTTTCAAATTTCTGTAAGGTACTACTGAAAAAGCAGCAACTTAGCTGACAAATGAACCATGTTTCTTCCTTCCCCGGAGGACTTTGCAGACAGGAGGAGATCCGGAGGTGAGCTGATGCTCACAGAAGGCCAGGTCCTCCCTGAGGGAGGGGAGAGAAGGCCACACACGGAGGCACAGAACTATTTAGGCGCGACCACGCTGCGGAGACCCCGGCAAGCCCCTCCCTGGAACTGCCTACCGCCTACTCCCGCGGGTCCCTGCACGATCCCCTCGCCTCCCTGCAGGCCCACTGCCCATTTACCGCTCAGGCTCCCCTGGGGCTCAGTCCCACCACGGAGCTGATCCTCCTACGTGAGGGCTCGCCCCGGTATTCAGCATCTCCCACCACCAGCGTATAAGCCCCACAGGGACGTGTGGTGATGCACCCCGAGCCCTCAGACCAGAAGCGGCAGGTTCGGATTTGGTAGGCGGATGCCCACGGTCACCATGGGGACAAGGTCAGAGGGGCCCGGTGCAGGGTGGCGCTCCACACCCCTGACCTGCCGTGGCCAGTGGCCTCCAGCCCATCCCTCTTTGGGCAAACATCCTCATTTCCCCGCCCCCACGATGTGAGTGCAAACTCCCAAATCTGCACCCTGCAGGGACTGACACAGGGTCACACAAGACGGAGCCCCCCCATTACTGCCTGTGGGCTGGATAACCACTCTCACCAAAGCCTGCTTCCTCAGCTTTTCCTCCCATTCTTTCCATGTTTTAAAAATTGAAGTCTAATTCACTTGCGTGCATGCTAAGTCGCTTCAGTCCTGTCCCAGTCTTTGCGACCCCAAGGGCCGTAGCCGGTCAGGCTCCTCTGTCCATGGGATTCTCCAGGCAAGAATACTGGAGTGGGCTGCCATTCCCTCCTCCAGGAGATCTTCCTGACCCAGAGATCGTACCTGTGGCTCTTATGTCTCCTGCATCGGCAGGCAGATTCTTTACCACCACGTAGGAAGCCCATAACTGACTTACACTCCTATAATACTGTATGCACTAGTTGAAAGTGTACAACATACTAACTTTTATTAGGGAATGATCACCAGGTCAGTCTAGTTACCCTCTGATGCCACTCAAAGTTGTTCCAATGTTAATGAGTGTATTCACCAGCTGACTCCTTTCTTTTAGGCTGGAGGTGTGGGCCTCTCAGTCTCCCTCACCGATGGCACTCCCCCCACTTCCATTCTTTTCAGATCCCTCAACTTTCTCAGAACTCTTTTTGCTCAAGCTGAGGCAGAGTTACCTTTAATTTTAGAAACCAAAGAACTAAAATTAGATTTTGCTTTCTCTATTTCCTTATTGAGATGTTCTTATGGATTGCGAAAACCAAACTTTAAAAGTTGCTTGTTTTAATAACTGAACTGAGTATCTAGTTACCACCCAAAGAAACCTCAACTAGTCATCTGGAAGAGCTGGAAGCTAGCAGGGCAGCCCCACACCTCAGAGTGCAGAAGCTGCCCGGTGGTGAGCTGCAGATCACCCCCAGCGGAAGCCATGAAACAGAAATTCAAGCGTTCGTTCTAGCAGGATCTGATACCAAAGAAATCATGTCCAAATCCCCCTGTCCTTCCCGGTGCCTCACTCACATCACAGTCCTGTTAGCAAGGAGGCCATCAAATTCTTTCCTGCTACCCCATTGAAAAATCGCCAGGTCACAACCTTATCAGGCTGTGTGTGTGTGTCAGTCACCCAGTCGTGTCTGATTCTCCATGACCCCGTGGACTGCAGCCTGCCTGGCTCCTCTGTCCGTGGGAGTCTCCAGGCAAGAGCCCTGGGCTGGGTTGCCATGTCCTTCTCCAGTGTGAATTTTGGTGGCAGTAGTTTAGTCGCTAAGTGGTATCTGACTCTTGCGACCCCACAGACTTCAGCCTGCATCTCCTCTGTCTGTGGGAGTCTCCAGGCAAGAGTACTGGAGTGGGCTGCCATTTCCTTATCAGGCTACTTAATAGTTCATGTAAAAATGGATATAAAAGATTATTGAAGAATGGGACTTCCCTGGTGGTCCCTGAGATTAAGAATCTGCCCTCCAAACCTAGATGTCCATCAACAGATGAATGGATAAAGGAGCTGTGGTACATATATGCAATGGAATAGTACTTGGTCATAAAAAGGAACACACTTGAATCAGTTCTGCTAAAGTAGATGAACCTAGAGCCTATTATACAGAATTAAGGAAGTCAGAAAGAGAAAACAAATATCGTATATTAGTGCCTGCATATGGAACCTAGAAAGATGGTACTGATGGGCCTGCTTGTAGGGCAGCCGCAGCGTCCATATCTGCACTGATATTTAATTCCAAGCACAGAATACCAAAATGCTGTGCTGGACTCAGTCACTTAGTCATGTCCAGCTCTTTCCGATGTAGCCCGTCAGTCTCCTCTGTCTGTGGGATTCTCCAGGCAAGAACACTGAGTGGGTTGCCATGCCCTCCTCCAGGGGATCTTCCCAACCCCAGGACTGAACCCAGGTCTCCAGAATTGCAGGTGGATTCTTTCCTGTCTGAGCCACCAAGGAAGCCCAACACATTAAATACTTTTGTTTAACTCATTTCTTTGTCTGCTTGAAGAAAACAAGAAGAGGGAAGACAAGAGAGAATGAATCTTCCTGACCAAGATCACGTGACCACTGGCAACTTCTTTTCTCCTCTGTTCTATCTTTTTGTTGTTGTTAAATTACAAACTAGGTGGGGAAATCTAGTATCTCTATTTATTGCAAATTACAAATTTTGTACTTGACTGCAAACTTTTATGATATACTAAGTTTCCTGATAAAGGAAAAGCCAAACGAATAGGACCCTGGAGTCAAATTAGTTGGTACAGAAATAAAATAGGTTTCTACAGAACCTGGGCTTGTGGAGACCGTGCCCGTGGATGGTTTCCACGGTGGCTTCAATCCACGCACTCGGGTGTGTACTCTGCCCAGGACTCGCCCTTTATTGTGGTCTTGCTATTTTAAGACTCATTATTTGACCAAGACACAGAGCGATTTCTGAATGAAAGCGATCACTTCCTTGATTTGGGTTTACCGTGCACCAAAGGGGCCCTTATTTGGTGCAAAAGAGCTGGAAGAGAGCCTCTCAGATCCTTCCAGCCGGCAGTCCTGAGGGGAGGAGGAAGAGGATGGAAGGTGCCTCAGGCGAGCTTGGCCTTCGGTTCTCCTGACAGAAGTAAAGTCAGTAAAGCCAGCGTCGGGCGGGGGGCCGGGGGGGAGGGAGAATCTCGTGAACCGGAAGTAAAGCCTGCCTGAGTGAAGAACCTCAGGGAACCGGCATGTCCCTGGAAAAGCCGGGGTTGGTGGGTGCTGCAGCGCCGTGACTCTGCGTCTCCCTCCCACTGGAATGGGACGGTGGTGATGCTGGCTCTTCCCCGCGGGTGTAGACGTGGGGAGGCCCCCAGGAAAGCACGGCCAGGGCCGCTGCTCAAACAGCCCGCTCTCTGGCACTCTGCCTTCAGGAGACAAAGGACAGTGGCTCCCAGTGGCCGCTGGTACGATTGCCCTACGTGGCTGGGGCCGGGGTCCTTTGGATTCACACCAGTAACCATCAAAGTTTTTTAGTGGGTAAATGAGGGAGTCTCTTCAGATGAATGTTTTTAATAAGCTTTAAATTTTTTTTCATTTGGCTTCAATTTTTTTTTTAATTTCACAAAATTACAGTACCCCGCCCCCAGCAGAAAGATAAGAGCAGACTGTAGGTCGCCTGCAGAAGGCTGGAGGAACAAAGTTAGGGTTCATCCTGGGGACACGGACTCCTAACTTCTTTAAAAATCTGGTACCTTTGGTCACAATGAGCTGGGTAATTTAGTAATTTTTTAAAATCTGATTAAGGAAAGTTGTGACTGAGTCTTCCTCTTGCGCGATGCCTGATATTCAGTTGATGCAGGGGAATTCCTGTCTATATCACATACCTATCCAGGACTGCGGACAGGACACGGGGCAGCTTCCGGGTCCTTCTAGCACCAGCTCAGCACAGCCCGCTAGAGCACACTGCTCCCAGCTCAACGATGTCGAAGAGCAAGTTTTCTGCGTGGACCCATCCAAGGTTCCTGAAAGACCCCTGGGCGTGTCCCCCCACAGTGCCAGCATACCACGTGCCCTGGGTGGACACCCCTGGGACCCAGCCCTGGGGCTCCTGGTCTCCTGAAGGAACCAGTAATACCAATCAAAGTCAGCAGTCGTGTTCTGGAACAATGGCGTCCGCAGCCTCAGCTGAACGAGCAAGACCTGCTTTCTCTGCAGCTCAGGGTGGGGTGTTAGTGATCCTTCACAGTTAAGGACAGTCTGGGCTCTGAGGTACAGCCGGCCTGACTCTGCTGCTATGGGGAAGGACAGGGCCACTCAGGACCGTCCATCACCCAGCTGCTGGGACAGTATCCAAGCGTGTGGGGCATCTATGTTCCAAGGCGGGCACCCTGCTAGCAGGCAAGCACGAAACTTCTGGTCACGCGTCTCCATGAACTGGGTTCCGTGTGTGTGCGTGCACATAGTCACTCAATCGTGCCCAATGCTGCGACCCCATGGACTGCAGCCCACCAGGCTCCTCCATCCATGAAATTCTCCAGGTAAGAATATTGGGTTGCCACGACCTCCTCCAGAGGATCTTCCCAACCCAAGGATCAAACCCAGGTCTCCCACATTGCTGGTGGATTCTTTACCATCTGAACCACCAGGGAAGCCCAGTCTTAAGTTCAAATGTAAGTTTGAGCAGTGACGTCATGAGATACTGATTTGGGTTTGTTTCCTTAAAAACAGACTCTGAGGGTGTTTTCCATGGAGAGATACCAGCACTCTCTGAAACTTCAGAGAGTTTGCTCACACCAGGAAAACAGGACAAGGGAAGTTTTGGAGGTGGCTGGTCTGTATACTGCCCAGGAGGGTGGGCCAGGGGGACCTTGGGCACATTACAAAGCCCACCCCCAGTGGCTTCATCCCCCTCTCTGCTCACCAGTTTTCTCTTGCCCCTTCCCAGGGCTGGCAGACGTGCCAGTGGGCACAGCTGACCATTCCTCCTATCCCATCTCTCCTGGTCCTGTGGTCCCCCTACTCCCGACCTCCTCTGATGCCTCTCACTTTCCCCTGTTCTGGGAGAAAACCCCACTTTTGTTCTGGAGCAAACGGGCCGCCTCTGGTTGTACAGCTGTGTGAAGAGTTACCTGCAGCTCAGGGCAGAGCTAGAATCTTCACAACATTGACAATAAGTCCACACGAAGGACTCGCCAGTGGGCAGCTGCAGGGCAACTGGGCAACAGGCTGACTGTGGCCCTGCCCATCTCATTTACTGTCTTTTAAAATATTTATTTACTGTTCGGCTGCACTGGGTCTTCGTTGCGGTCTGCAGGATCATTCCTGGCGGTGCGTGGCCTCTGGTTGGGGCGTGTGGGCTTGGCTGCTCCCCAGGATGTGGGCTCTTAGTTCCCAGACCAGGGACGGAGCCCCTGCTTTGCGAGGCAGAGTCTTAACCACTAGACCACCAGAGACGGTCCCCTCATTTACTTCCCTAATGAGGATCTCCTGGTGATTCTAGAACGAAGGCCAGTGCAGCTAGACTTCAAGGCACCACTCACGTGATCACAGCTCCATTTTTGGCCTGGATGTCTGCTCATCTTTTCTTTTCCACTGGTGAGGGGTCCCCTCCCTTTGTGCTTCGTGTTTAACATTTTGAGGACATTTTTCTCAACTATGGCCAAATATTCCGTTGTTAGTGGAAGAGTAGTGTAATCTCTGCCGGGAGCTGCCGGACGCTGAGCACAGACAGCCGTCCTTGAGAAGATGCCCCTGACTTTCAGACATGCCTTCTGAGAAGACGGAAAGTGAGGAACGAAAGTGGAACAGTCTCTGCGATTTGGCTTCGACTGCGGGGCCCTGGTGCCCTCCAGCCGGTCTCTTGGGACAGCTGTGCTTTATAACAAGCATGAAGTCATCTCTGTCTGTCCCTGGCCCTCCCATCACCCGCAGCGTCTCTCTGCAGGCCCTGGGACGGCACAGCCGTGGGTACTGGCTGTGCTTGGTCGTGAATGGGCCCATTGTTGGGAGTCCCATCCCCGCCACTGAGAGACTGTTTCAGAACTCTCTGGCTGGGTTGTCTGAGCTGGTGCAGCCCCAGGGTCAGTGGGGTCATGTTCAGGGGCCCCAGGGTCGGTGGGGTCATGTTCAGGGGCCCCAGGGTCGGTGGGGTCATGTTCAGGGGCCCCAGGGTCGGTGGGGTCATGTTCAGGGGTCTGAGCCCTATGAGTGCGAACGCCACGTCACCACATGCCAGGCCAGGTCCCCTGCCCGGCGCTCCCACCACCCAGGTCCAGAGCTGGAAGAGGGGTAGACGGTGAACGGTGAGGGCACTGTGAACGTGGGGGGCTGGGATGGCCAGGCCCTGGGCTCGGGCACGACCAGCCCACCTGCATCATCGTGCGACCCCTGGACACTGCTAGTGCCCCTCGGGGTCACCCAGTCTGCTCCAGTGTCTCTCTGCTTTGTCCTTTACCCAGAAACTTAGTTTCCCTAACAGCACCTTCTCAGCAAGTCCCTGGGATAAGGCTTCCATCCTGGAGACCACGTCACCCCATCCCAGCCCTGGGTAACACATCGTGAGTCTCAGGTGACTCTCTAACCCTCAGGAGCATCGTGACCAGGAGGGTGCTGGCCCCTCCACCCATGAAGTGACAGTGATGAGTCCATGTTGGGAGGCGTCTGTACAGACTTCCCGGGATGCTGCCCTGCGGATGTGGGACATAGCGTCTGGGGGGTGGGGCAGGGTGGTCTCCCCTCCCTCCACCACCCCAGCACCGTGGAGCCTGGACCGCTGGGCACTGGCCACAATTCGGTTGCTGCCACTCACACCTGAGTGCTTGGGCCACATCATGGGTCCCCCTTCTGTCCATAAAATTGACCAGAGAGAGTCATCAAATCAATGGTGAATGTAAGTGCTCTGAAAAGAAGGCTAGTCTTGTTATCGATGGGGCTCCCCAGGGACACAGTGGTAAAGAGTCCACCTGCCAGTGCAGGGGACACAGGGGATACCGGTTCCATCCCTGGGTCCGGAAGATCCCCTGGAGGAGGAAATGGCAGCCCACTCCAGTATTCTTGCCTGGGGAATCCCATGGACAGAGGAGCCTGGCGGGCTACAGTCTACACGGTTGCAAAGAGTCAGACTGACTGAGCATGCGCCAACACACTCGTTATAACACAGTGAAAAGGGCAGAGAGCAGGGATCAGGGCAGGGGCCAAGCCCAGAGACTCCACAGAGACCGCAGCCTGTTGTGGGGGAGGAGTGGGCCGTGGGACTCCCAGGGGTGAGGGCACGGGAGAGGCCCCTCGCTGTGAACGAGGTGGCCTTGCAAACCAGGCTCTCCCAGTAAAAGGGAAGCCAGTTTTCCCAACGTATTTGCGACTGTGTGTTGGACGTTTTCTGTTTATCCTTTGCTTAAGGAAACAGGCAAAATCTTCCTTGCGTCCAAATGAATCGCAATGCAAAATAAAAAAACATTTATGCCTCACACATGCAAATATCAGCTGTTCTGTTTGGCAAACTAGATATTGACCTCAGAAAGGAAATGTTTCTGAAATAACACAGAGAAAACCTCAGTTGGTGCCTATTCCGACCAGCACTGGTGGCAGTGGGTGGGAAAGCTGTTACTTCGATTCTGCCTGTCCCTGGTTTGACTGATTGCCCTTTTAAGATCTGTAGGATTGCAGTTAAATTCCCCCTTATTCCTGATCTTGGCAGTTTGTGGGTTTTTTCTGTCTTTCTTTTTTCATGATCAGTCACAACAGGTACTGCTCATTTTAACTAATCTTCATGTACTAAGTTGCTCAGTCCTGTCCAACTCTTTGTGACCCCATGGACTATAGCCTGTCAAGCTCCTCTGTCTGTGGGATTCTCCAGGCAAGAATACTGGAGTGGGTTGCCATTTCCTTCTCCAGGGGATCTTCCAGACCCAGGGACCAAACCCGCATCTCTTATGTCTCCTACATTGGCGGGCAGGCTCTTCTAGCTCTAGGGTCACCTGGGATGCCCAACTGATCTTTAAAAAGAAGCAACTTAAGACTTTGTGAGTTTTCTGTATTGCTAGTGTCTTATTTTGTTGATTTCTAGCATAGGGCTTCCCTGATAGCTCAGTTGGTAAAGAATCCACCTGCAACGCAGGAGACCCCAGTTTGATTCCCTGGGTTCAGAAGATCCACTGGAGAAGGGGTAAGCTACCCACTCCAGTGTTCCAGCCTAGAGCATTCCATGGACTGTAGAGTCCATGGGTCGCAAAGAGTCAGACATGACAGAGAGACTTTCACTCACTCGACCAGTGAGATCTTTATCCATAAACTGTTTTAAATCTATCCTCCATGGAAAAGTCGGTTCCATGGAAAACCCACTGAGGGAGGCAACTGGAAGTGGCCCCTGGTGAGGGCACTCCCCAGGCGGGGCACCCCTCCATGCTCACTAGATCCTTCGTGTGAAGGTTAAGAACTTGAACCCAGGGGCCTGGTGATGAGGGCAGCTCAGCAACTGGGTGCTGGTGTGAGAGGCTCTCCCCTTGGGACTCACTGTCTACACCTACAAATAGAGGAAGGTTGGTGAGCCCCTGCAGGCCACACTGCATCCTGAGTGGGTCCCCCACATGCAGAGACACCCTTGGGGGCCCCTCCCACACTTCCAGAGACGCCCAGGCCCCAGCTCTGATACTCCTGTGGGCTTCCTCCAGGTAGGAACAACTGTGGGCACTTCAGGCATCTTTTGCATCAGGTGGCCAAAGTACTGGAGTTTCAGCTTCAGCATCAGTTCTTCCAGTTAATATTCAGGACTGATCTCCTTTAGGATGGACTGGTTGGATCTCCTTGCTGTCCAAGGGACTCTCAAGAGTCTTCTCCAACACCACAGGTCAGAAGCTCAATTCTTCGGTGCTCTGCTTTCTTTATGGTCCAAGTTTCACATCCATACATGACTATTGGAAAAACCATAGCTTTGACTAGACCGACCTTTGTCGGCAAACTGATGTCTCTGCTCTTTAGTATGCTGTCTAGGTTTGACATAGCTTTCCTTCCAAAGAGAAGGGTTTTTAATTTCATGGCTTCAGTCACCATCCACGGTGATTTTGGAGCCCAGGGAAGCAAAATCTGTCACTGTTTCCACTCTTTCCCCTTCTATTTGCCAGGAAATTATGGAACCAGATGCCATGATCTTTTTTTTTTTAATGCTGAATTTAAAACCAGCTCTTTCATTCTCCCCTTTCACCCTCATAAAGAGGCTCCAGTTCCTCTTCACTTTCTACCACTAGAGTGGCATCATCTGCATATCTGAAGTTGCTGATATTTCTCCTGGCGATCTGGATTCAAGCGTACAAAGTTAGAGTTTCAGAGTCAATTTAATCTGACCAGATCCCACAGATCACCACTGTCCCTGGAACTGTGCCCTTTGCTGGGAAACCACAAAACTGAAGTTTCTGATTTCTGGCATCTGCTTTTTCCAGGAAGAGAACATATGGACATCAAACCTCTCTTAAAGTGCCAGGGTGTCCCCTAGATATGTGGAATTTAGTCACACGTGCCCCGCCCTTCGGTAGAGACCTTCCATGTCCGCTCACTACAGCACAGACGCCCGGCCTACAGAGTGTGTGCTCCCAGCCCAGTTACGGGCAGGGCAGCGATGGGAGGATTAGGCCCGAACATCGCCAGTTACCCAGAGAATGGGGGGTTCCACCTTCTTCCTTCCATGGACATCGTTTATCACCTTTTCTCCATGGACCCAAAGATTTCAAAGACAGACCTCATGCTCTGAGTAACCTATAGCTCTCACCATCACTCAAACTGACTCTTCTGATTGGAATGACACACCAGACTGAAATTACTTCCAGCAAAAGAAAACACTAGTAGTGAGCGTAGATGGAAATTAATCTGGGGTCATGAGCTCCCTGAAACATGCGCAGGTTTTGTTGTGAGCAGGCATGTTCTTAGCAGTATTTCTGGAATTAGCTCTCATGGGGGTTGGAACCCAAAAGAGGTTAGGTAGTGCCGGCAAGTAGCCTTGTCAAAGTCACTCAGTCGTGTCCAACTCTTTGTGACCCCATGGATTTGTAGCCCGCCAGGCTCCTCCATCCATGGGATTCTCCAGACAAGAATACCGAAGTGGGTAGTCGTTCCCTTCTCCAGGAGATCTTCCCAACCCAAGGACTGAACCCAGGTCTCCCACATAGCAGGCGGATCCTTACCATCTGAGCCACCAGGGAAAGCCAGATAGTTTTATTATGACATTATTTGACTTAGCAATAGCATTCTTAAAATCCTGGTCATTGCTGGCAGCAAATAAGAGCCAGTGGTAAGGAACCTGCCCTCTAACGCAGGAGACATGAGACTCTGTCCCGGGTCTGGAAGACCCCCTGGAGGAGGAAATGGCAACACACTCCAGTATTCCTGTCTGGGAAATCCCATGGATAGAGGAGCCTGGTGGGCTAGAGTTCATGGGGTCGCAAAGAGTCAGACTCGACTCTTTAGCAGGCAGGCACGACCCTTTGCCAACCCCTGGAAATTCCAAAGCCTTGGGTAGGGCAGTACCAGGGAGAGGCCGCCTCAGAAGAACTCTATTCTTGGTGGCCTGTGGGATCTTAGCTCCCTGACCAGGGACTGAACACATCTGTGCCCTGGGCAATGAAGCACTCAGTCCTAACCACTGGGCCATCAGGAATCCTCTTGGAATACCTTGGTGAGCTCTTCTCTTCCTAGCCAGTGTTTAGTATCCTCCTAAAAAGAAATAGGCATCAAGTTTCTCTTCTACTGAAACATGAAGAAACTGCAGCACAGTGACGTGGAAAACATCAGTTACAACATGAACACACATCATGTGTCACGTGTAGAACATTTTTTTTTGTCTTTTATTAAGGGTTGTCAACCAGAGCAACACGAACGTTTGACCCATCTGCTTTTAAAATGAAGAACAAGGCACACAACTCCATCCGACTTCACAAAGGAGAAAAAGTGCGTGGTGTCCGTGGCCAGTTACGGGCGAGACGGGGCTGGGGGTCCAGCCGAGCGGGGAGGGGAGGAGAGGGAGACAAAGGACGAGACGCGGACACAGACAGCATGTGTGCCAGGGCCAGGACAGACACACAGACGCAGGACGCTCTGCAAGCACCAACTCCTTTAGGAAAGTCTTTACAATGTCCTTACTGTCACGACGGGCATGAACCGGGGCCTGTTCATCACTGGTGTTTGTGCCGAGTGCACACAAGGCCAAGGCACGCCGCTGCCCTCCTTGACCTCACAGTTGACGTCCAGAGCAGCGTTCCTCCCCCAGGCCTGAGCTCGGCAGACTCCACGGGGTGCCCACAGCATTCAGAGACATGTGTCTTAAAGTCACCTCCACACGATTGCTGCCTTTGCCATTCTGGTATTAAGACACACATTTAACATAAAACACAGGCCAGCCCTGGGCATTCATACAGGAGGCCTTCATCAGGTGGAGGTCTTGGTCCTGCATCTCGTCTGGCGGCAGATCCAGCTCCCACAGACTTAGAGGCTTCGTGTCCACCTAGATGCGCGCCTAGCACGGGTGAGACGAGAGCAGAGACCTCCGCAGGAAAAATACAAAACTGGTTTTTAAAAACGTAAGGCTTCAATGTACAATGCAAGCAAGACTTGACACTTTAAAGTCTAATGAGATAAACATTAAACTAGTTAGGTGTTATAAAATAAGTCAAAAGTTGAGGTAATACATTACACTCTCATATAACCAGATTTATCTGAGTATAACCTTCTCCCCCCTTCTCAACCTTGGCATTAAATATACTCAGATGCACAGAAGGAATACCTAGAAATCAGCCTGGAGTTAGTGGAACAGAGTATGACCTCTGAAAGGCAGGGGAGTCTTACCCTGTATTCAAATAATAAATAAAAACTTCCCTTTTCCAAACCACTGTATAAACGGTACAAAGCCACCACGTCACTGATTCTCACACAGGGACTAAAAGCACTGAAACACCCATCTGCCCTGCACTCCCGCGGTCCCTACAGAAACGGGTTTCTGGCCCACACATGGCGCCCCGCATGTGGTCCAGCTCTCCGCACGTCACCCCCACCCCTTCCTTCTGTAGCACAGACAAGTGTTAGCAGCACTAAAATACAGAAGGTGCCTTCTCCAGAAGTGGGCCTCACCGAGTGCCACCGCACCCCGGACGCTGAAATGTCCCCGCAGCAGTGCTCGCCCGTGTGTGTGCATGTGTGCATGAACGAGCATGAGTGTGAGTATGGATAAGTGTGCATGAGAGCAGACGTATGTGAGCATGAAAGCTGAGTGTATGGAAGCAACGTGCATGTGTGCAGGCACGTAGGTGTGTAAGCGTGCATGAGAGCACAAGTGTGTGAGTGTGAAAGCTGAGTGCGTGAAGGTAAGCATGTGTCAGTGTGCAGGCATGTACCTGTGTGGGGGGGACTGTGCACGTGGGCTCCCGGCCCCCAGGGGTCTGCCGGGTGAACGCAGAGCACTGTGCCCATCACAGCGCCCACTGGCCCGGCAGACGCTCCTGGCGGTCCGCACCCTCCTCCTTGCCGTGGGGAGGTTCGGTTCACCTGCGGCGTCACTGGTTTTCCAGGCCCCAGGACATGGTTCCCACTCAGGAGAGGCAAAACCGTCCACGCAGCGCCGCGCCCAGCTCCACACCTGGCCGCCCCCCTCCTGGCCCGCGCACCTGGGGGTCACCAGGCCCCCTGCACCTGCAAAGCCACACCCACCGATGGGCCTTCCCCCGCTGGGGGTGGGGGACCCAGGGGACCCTTAGGGGTGGGGGCTGAGAGGCATGGGTACCGCGACTCTCCCCGCACCCAGGAGCGCCGAGGGCACCCGTGGGCGCGGAAGAAGCCAACAGGTGCAGAGGGCAGACCCGCAGGGCGAGGCCCGGCCGGCGGCAGGGCAGGGTCGCGGCCCTCTCACCCTTCCCTGCAGGTGGTGGGCCGCGTGGAGCCGGGAGGGCCGCAGGGGGGGTGGCAGCCATCTCCCTCTTCCCTGCAGCTGGTGGGCCGCGCGGAGCCGGGAGGGCCGCAGGGGGGTGGCGCCCGTCTCCCCGTCCTCTGCAGGTGGGGGGCCGCGGGGCCGTCTCGGGAGCCCGGGAGGGCCGCGGGCGCGGTCACAGCGAGCTCAGGTGCGGCAGCGCGTCCAGGGGCCCCGCCCGGTCGCGCGCGGCGGCCGCCGACTCCACGCCGCGCAGCCACTCGGTGCACTTGCGCACCAGGCCCTCGTCGGCGGCCGCGGCCTCTTCCTCGTACTCCACGTCGTCGTATTTGTGCCGCTCGTTGAGCAGCGACACCTTGAGCAGCGAGCGCAGGTCGGCGGGCCGCGGGCCGGGGGCGGGCGGCGGCGGCGGCGGCGGGGCCAGACGGCCGAGGCCCGCGGCCCGGGGGCAGGGGGCGGGCGGGCGCCCGGCGGCGGCTGGG
>SJYQ01104581.1:115753-131542 GCA_006410935.1 Redunca redunca
CGGGCGCGCGGCGGGGACCCCCGGGGCCGGGGCGGGCGGCGGCGGCGGCGCGGGCGGGAACGGCATGGTGGTCAGCGCCCTGGAAGGAGAGGGCCGGCTACCGTGTGGGCGCGCCGAGCCCGGCGCCCTCCCCGGGGGGCCGCGGTCCGCCCCCCGCCCGCCCTCCGCACCCACCTGGGCTGGGCCGCGGCATCTCCGGCGCGCACACGCCCCCCGCGTCCACACCCAGGGCCTTGCGTCCGGGCACCCCGCTCCCTTCCTCCGTCCTGCCTTCCTTCCGGGGCCAGGGGCTCTGCCGGCTCTCCTCCGGGGACAGCGGCGGCCGGTCCACGCGGAGCCGGGCGCGCCCGCGGGAGGAGGAGCCGCTGCGCCCGCACGCCCGGCGCCGCGACTGGGCGGCCGAGGCTCCCCGGGCGGCCTTCCGCCGCGGGGGCTAATCCATCAGAGGCGGGGAAGACCGGGCGTGTCCTCCGCCCGAGGCGGGGTCCTCGCACGTGGGCCAGAAAGTCGTGTGCCACCTCTCGGCGCTTCTAAGACGGTGCGCAGGCCGGCGGCGGGGGACCGCGGGCCCCGCGCGCGGCCCCGCACCCCTGTGTCGCGGGAGGAAGCTGGCCGGAGTTCAGAGGCGGCGCAGACATTGCAGGGCGTCCTTCTGGCTTTGTTTTTGGATCTTGTTGAAAGACAGTCCTTTTTAAATTAAAAACCTCGCATTCCTTGGCGAGGCAGAAAAAGAGAAAAGGCCAGTTTCAGTTAAATCGTGATATAGGACCTTCAGTTCATTACGGGAGACTCCTGTGAGCACACGGACAGCAGTTACTGCTGTAACAGCCGTTCAAAGGAATGCAACAGCTTCACTGCCAGCTTAGAGTCTAGTGGTAGAGACCTGAACCATTCCTTCAGTTTTCAAATGTGTGCTAAATAAATGAATGATTCACTGAATAATTACAGAGCAGTGCGTCCTAAAGTCAAAATTTCAAATGAGGAGTCCCTGCATTACTTATGGAGAACCATCCATTGTTTAGAGCTCTTCCCCCCACCCCCACCCCCCGCCATGCATGGGATATGCTTTTCTGGGCCAGGGAAAGCATTAGTCACTCAATTTTGTCCGACTCTTTGCAACCCCATGGACTGTAGCCTGCCAGACTCCTCTGTCCACGGGCTTCTCCGGGCATATTACTGGATATGGTATACTAGAGTGGGTTACCATCTGTTTCTCCAGGGAATGGAAGAAATTCTCAGGAATTCTCCAGGGAATTCTTTTCTTCCTGACCCAAGGATCAAGCCTGGGTCTTCTGCGCTGCAGGTGATTTCTTTACCATCTGAATCCCCAGGGAATCCCTTCCTGGGCTACCCAGGAACACAGCTAGGCTGTGTGGGTTACGGCCCAGGTTAGCGGGGAGCCCTCAGACATGGCCGATGCCCCCTGCGCAGGGCCCTCGCCCGATCTCCAGGCTCTCCTGCTTCCCACCAGCACCTTGCTGCTGTTGGGGCCCCTTCCCACGAGCTCCCCTCAGGGCACGAAAAAAGAACTTGATTGGTGGCTGGAAACGTTCTCTTGTTGGTCTGGGATGGAGGGGTCGGTTTAGGCCCTGTCATCTCCACCATCAGCCTCAAACCACCCCGAGTGTCTATTTTCACCATAAAATACACAATCCCCACTTCCAGACAGGGCTCCCCGCTGTCCTTTCCCCTGGACCTTCTCCCTGTCCCTGCCAGTGTCTCAAGGCATCGAGTCTCCTCTCAAGACTCAGGGGAAACACTGGAGACAGTTTAGGTCGTAAAACACCCGCGGCGCCGCTGAAATCACGCGGGCATTTTACCCCGCTGTTCCTCAGTGGGTGTGGACTAGCTGTGGACTAGCTGTGGAAGCCGTGGCGGCAGGAACACTCCCGCCAGGAGCGTGGAGGGCAGCAGAGGCGGGGAAGCCGGTGCCGATGGGCGGGGTGGGCTCAGGAGGCGGGAGGAGGAGGAGGGGCTAAGGGACCACTGCTATGGTTGCAGCCCCCGGGGCAGCTGGACGCCCAGAGAGGGATTCCAGGAGGGACCTCAGCACTTCAGGAGCTGTGCCCGTATCAGCGACTGGCTTTCCCTGCTTCCTGTTCGCTAATTCTTGAAGTCACTCAGTCCTGTCCGACTCTGCAGCCCCATGGCTGCAGCCCTCCAGGCTCCACCGTCCATGGGACTCTCCAGGCAAGAATACTGGAGTGGGTTGCCATTTCCCTCTCCAGGGGATCTTCCCGAGCCAGGGATCGAACCCAGGCCTCCCGCACTGCAGGCAGATGCTTTACCCTCTGAGCCACCAGGGAAGCCCTGTTTCCTAATTCTTAGGATGCTTTGGAAGTGACTCTTGAAGGGTGAGAGTGGGAGGTAAGCGTGGGTTGGCATCTCATGGTCACGACAGCCGTGCGCGTCCACGCACAGGATGGACGTGCTGTGTGGCACGTGCCGCCCCGCCCCTCTGACTGTCTCCAGTCTCCTAGAAACCTAGGGCTCCCGGGCGGAAACACCTCCCAACTGCACGCGGCCCCGGGGGGGAGGAGATGAGCCCCAGCATCGGCTGAGCGGCTGGTCGGTCTTTTCCCCCCGAGAGAAACTGGGAGCCGTCGGATGGACACACACGTCACACCAGCCTGGTCCGTGGGCTTCTCCCAGTCCGCCTGCGTTGGTGCTGTTGGTGCTCGGGGACTTGCCACGCAGCACAAGTGCCTGGCCTCGGAGGCGGGAAGGTGAACGCCGCGTGCCGCCCCCCAGCACCCAACCCGTTCCTCCGTCCTCTCTCCGCGGGCGCTGCCGCCCCACAGCCCCCGTCGGGGAGAGGAGTCCCCAGCCTCCTGGTCGGTGGGCTACCCTCCCAGGGTCCACGGAGGGGTTAGCATCTCTGGAGGGCTTCGGGCCCGCAGACTGCGAAAGCCCCCTGCCGACGAGTTCCTCTGCCGAGAACTTTCAGCCCCCTGACATCGGAGGCTGGAAAGCCCGCCTGGGCCTGCAGGAGCCCGCGAAAGCCGCCAGTGTCTGGCCCTGTCAGTGGCACGCTGACTGTTAGAGAGCCCGCTCCGCGTTCTATTTGGTTTACTTGTTAGCCAGCGAGTTACCAGTAAGGAAAGTCACACCAGGGAAGACAGCAGACCTCCGTTCAGAACAGGGGATGGAGCGGAAAAGGGATCAGTCAAGAAATATAGTCCGGTTCAATTCATAATTTACATGGGCTTTTGCACAACATGCCCAGAACACAATAGTGGGGGTAAACTACTTATATACCGAATAGTAAAACTAGAATACTGCGGTGAGGTCATCAGGTCCACAGCCACGGTTCTGTGGTGCAAGAGGTAATTGCCATAATACTCATTTTAACGATACGAAATTTACTGTTTGAAATAAAGCTAGTTGATTTCAAAGATCAGTTCAGTTCAGTTGCTCAGTCGTGTCCGACTCTTTGCAACCCCATGAATTGCAGCACGCCAGGCCTCCCTGTCCATCACCAAATCCCGGAGTTCACTCAGACTCAGGTCCATCAAGTCGGTGATGCCACCCAGCCATTTCATCCTCTGTCGTCCCCTTCTCCTCCTGCCCCCAATCCCTCCCAGCATCAGGGTCTTTTCCAATGAGTCAACTCTTTGCATGAGGTGGCCAAAGTACTGGAGTTTCAGCTTTAGCATCATTCCTTCCAAAGAAAGATCAGTTAAATACATGTCTTCAGAACTGTCCATAGGTTTTATGTGTGATATTTAATTTCAAATTTATTTTATTTTCAAATTTCAAATAAACAATACTTCCCACCATTTGGAAAGCAGTAGTTCTCTCTCTTGCTGTTGTAGCAGAGCCCGTGTGCGGACAAAGGCTTCCCTCACTGTGCTTGTGCTGAGCCGCTTCACTGGTGTCCCACTCTCTGTGACCCCATGGACTGTATCCACCAGGCCCTTCTGTCCATGGGATCCCTAGACAAGAATACAGGCGTGGGCAGCCAAACCCTCCTCCAGGGGCTGTTCCCAACCCAGGGGCTGAACCCATGTCTCGTGTGTCTCCCGCACTGGCAGGAAGATTTCCTTGCCACTAGCGCCACCTGGAAGCCCCTTTTCGTCACAGTACAGTTCAGTTCAGCCACTCACTTCAGTTCAGTTCAGTCGCTCAGCCGTGTCTGACTCTTTGCGACCCCATGGATTGCAGCACGCCAGGCCTCCATGTCCATCACCAACTCCCAGAGTCCACCCAAACCCATGTCCATTGAGTCGGTCTTGCCATCTGACCATCTCATCCTCTGCCGTCCCCTTCTCTTCCTGCCCTCAATCTTTCCCAGCATCAGGGTGTTTTCAAATGAGTCAGTTCTTCGCATCAGGTGGCCAAAGTATTGGAGTTTCAGCTTTAGCATAAGCCCTTCCAATGAACATGCAGGACTGATCTCCTTTAGGATGGACTGGTTGATCTCCTCACAGTCCAAGGGACTCTCAAGAGTCTTCTCCAACACCCCAGTTCAAAAGCATCAATTCTTCGGCGCTCAGCCTTCTTCACAGTCCAAGTCTCACATCCATACATGACCACTGGAAAATTTGCCTTTTCATACTGTTCATGGGGTTCTCAAGGCAAGAATTCTGAAATGGTTTGCCATTCTCATCTCCAGTGGACCACATTCTGTCAGACATCTCCACCGTGAGCCGTCCGTCTTGGATGGCCCCCCAGCGGCATGGCTTGGTTTCATTGAGTCAGACAAGGCCGTGGTCCATGTGACCAGACTGGCTAGTTGTCTATGATCGTGGTTTCAGCCTGTCTGCCCTCTGATGCCCTCTCGCAGTGCCTCCAGTCTTACTGGGGCTTCTCTTACCTTGGACGTGGTGCATCTCCTCACGGCCGCTGCCCCGACCTTGGACGTGGGGCAGCTCCTCTCAGCCGCTCGCTAGCGCCTCGCAGCCGCCGCTTGATCATAACCACCTTTTAAAATATCTTCAGGATGAGTAAAATACATGTGGAAAGTATTTCAATCACTAAAATAAAATACCAAGAGTATATCCATGCTTGAGTAAAATTACAAAGGGCAGTTGTTCCACAGGTTTGAAACTGAACTGAAAATGATAGAGGCTGTGGAATGATGACTGCACCCCACAAAGAAGGGCCACAGACATGCTCCCACTTCACGCCTGGACCCCACAGACACGTCCAGAGTGGACAAGTGCTGTTTATCAGAGAGACACACCACTCAACTGGTCCTCACCGTGGAGTTACCCGTGAATTAAATTACAGCCAGTGGCCACATGAATGCCAGGAGACTAGCCATAATTTCAAGAAATCTTTCATTTTCCTCACTAATTCTTTAAGTTCTTGGTTCTACTAAGGCATATACTTCAATGTTCAGAAAAAGTTCAGAAAGGGAAACAATACTGTCTTTCCAATTACACCCTCTTCCCATAGGCTCAAATTCATTTCTGACTTTTGATTCAAAGTTTTGATTCAAAGTACTCAAACATCTGGAACTAAAATCTGAATTTTGAAACATGGAAAGCTAACTCTAGCTGTTAAAAAATCCCATTTTGGGGCTTCTCTGGTGGCTCAGTGGTAAAGAATCTACCTGCCGATGCGGGGGACGTGGGTTCAGTCCCTGATCTGGGAAGATTCCAGATGTCTCGGAGCAGCTAAGCCCGTGAGCTGTGACTGCTGAGCCCACGTGCAGCGACGCCTGCAGCCTGCTGGCCCTAAAGCTCACACTCCACGAGACAAGCCACCGCAGTGAGAAGCAGGAGGAACACAGCCGGGGAGCGGCCCCACTCGCTGCAGCTAGAGCAGAGCCGGGCAGCAACAAAGACCCCCCAGAGCCAAATGGAAAGGACGTCTTTTTTAATGGATTTCAAAAGTCCTATTTTGTTACTGAGAAATTGAGAAGCTGGTCAATAACAACAGCATCAACGAAAACCACCTTCTAACACTGATCTGACTCGAGGAAAGGCTTTGAGAGTAGAAAGATGGGCTCCCCTTGTGGCTAAGTTGGTCAAGAGTCCGCCTGCGATGTGGGAGACCTGGGTCCCATCCCTGGGTTGGGAAGATCTCCTGAAAACGGAATGGCTGCCCACTCCAGTATTCCGGCCTGGAGAATCCCATGGACAGAGGAGCCTGACGTGCTACAGACCACAGGGGTCGCAAAGAGTCAGACACAACTGAGCGACTGACACTCTTTTCCCATCATTAAGGTGGTAAGCCACTTTATCTAGATTACTTCATTGAAAGCCGTTGAGTCTACTGAGAGAAGAACCAGTAATACTTGCATTTTCCAGACGAATAAGCCAAGGTGTGCCCCGGCAGCCCACACCATGACCAGGGTGGGCTCTGCCAGGGAGTAAGAGCCCTGTACACTCTCTGCTCAGCGCCGGTGAGTCTCGAGAGCCCTGGACACTCTCAGGACCCACACAGCTTCTGTTCCGTGGCCTCTGTCTGCTAATGTCATTCAGTTCAGTTCAGTTCGATCGCTCAGTCGTGTCCAACTCTTTGTGACCCCATGAATTGCAGCACGCCAGGCCTCCCTGTCCATCACCATCTCCTGGAGTTCAGTCAAACACACGTCCATTGAGTCAGTGATGCCATCCAGCCATCTCATCCTCTGTTGTCCCCTTCTCCTCCCGCCCCTAATCCCTCCCAGCTTCAGAGTCTTTCCCAATGAGTCAACTCTTCGCATGAGGTGGCCACAGTACTGGAGTTTCAGCTTTAGCATCATTCCTTCCAAAGAACACCCAGGACTGATCTCCTTTAGAATGGACTGGTTGGATCTCCTTGCAGTCCAAGGGACTCTCAAGAGTCTTCTCCAACACCACAGTTCAAACGCATCAATTCTTCGGGGCTCAGCTTTCTTCACAGTCCAACTCTCACATCCATACATGACCACAGGAAAAACCATAGCCTTGACTACACTGACCTTTGTTGGCAAAGTATTGTCTCTGCTTTTGAATATGCTATCTATATTGGTCATAACTTTTCTTCCAAGGAGTAAGCGTCTTTTAATTTCATGGCTGCAGTCACCATCTGCAGTGATTTTGGAGCCCAAAAAATAAAGTCTGACACTGTTTCCCCTGTTTCCCCATCTATTTCCCATGAAGTAATTGGACCAGATGCCATGATCTTTGTTTTCTGAATGTTGAACTTTAACCCAACTTTTTCTCTCTCCTCTTTCACTTTCATCAAGAGGCTTTTTAGTTCCTCTTCACTTTCTGCCATAAGGGTGGTGTCATCCGCATATCTGAGGTTATTGATATTTCTCCCGGCAATCTTGATTCCAGCTTGTACTTCTTCCAGCCCAGCGTTTCTCATGATGTACTCTGCATAGAAGTTAAATAAGCAGGGTGACAATATACAGCCTTGACGCACTCCTTTTCCTATTTGGAACCAGCCTGTTGTTCCATGTCCAGGTCTGACTGTTGCTTCCTGACCTGCATACAGATTTCTCAAGAGGCAGGTTAGGTGGTCTGGTGGTAGTCCCATCTCTTTCAGAATTTTCCACAGTTTATTGTGATCCACACAGTCAAAGGCTTTGGCATAGTCAATAAAGCAGAAATAGATGCTTTTCTGGAACTTTCTTGCTTTTTCCATGATCCAGCAGACATTGACAATTTGATCTCTGGTTCCTCTGCCTTTTCTAAAACCAGCTTGAACATCAGGGAGTTCATGGTTCACGTATTGCTGAAGCCTGGCTTGGAGAATTTTGAGCATTACTTTACTACTGTGTGAGATGAGTGCAATTGTGCGGTAGTTTGAGCATTCTTTGGCATTGCCTTTCTTTGGGATTGGAAAGATGTCATTACTAAACATTTAAACTGAGACTTTAAGAGCAACTTAGTAAAATATTTAGTGAAAATGATATTTTCTGTAGCAAACAGGTCAGAAGTGAGTGGCTGCTCTGTGCTCCACCCTTGTGCGATCACATGTCTACAGCCCCAGGGCTCCGCTGTGAGCTCGAGGTACAGAGTTCAGTTCAGTTCAGTCTCTCAGTCGTGTCTCACTCTTGGCGACCCCATGGCCTGCAGCACGCCAGGCCTCCCTGTCCTTCACCATCTCCCGGAGCTTGCTCACACTCATGTCCATCGAGTCGGTGATGCCATCCAACCGTCTCCTCCTCTGTTGCCCCTTCTCCTCGCGCCTTCCCTCTTTCCCAGGTCAGAGTCTTTCCAGATGAGATGGTTCTTCGCGTGAGGTGCCCTTTCCTTTTGCTCATGGGGCTCTCAAGGCAAGAGCCCTGAAGTGCTGCCGCTGCCTCTCTAGGGCACAGGGGGCAGTGCCAGGGTGCGGGGGCGCCCCTCGCCCAGGCCACGCTGAGCGCTGCTGCACCGCCTGCCGGGCGGCACAAGGGGCCCGCCATAGGCCGCTGTCCTAGGGAGCGAGCACCTGTAGAGCCTCACCTGGGGGCCATCCTGCCGAGGACTGAACCTCCGAGCACGAAAGGCCAGCTCCCAAGGGGCCCCACCCTGAGGAAGCGTGAAAGAAAGTTTGGTGAGAAAGTCTGTGGTTAACAAGACCGTCTGTCACTCTCACACGAGGGCAGGGCCCAGCGGGCCTAAGCGGGCCTCTCACGCCGTCCCTCCCTGCTGGGCACACGCGTCCACCGAGTCCCACTCATTCCCCAGGCTCTGAGGCCCATTGTGGGGTCCCTCCTCCAGGCAGGACCTGGTGTGGCTCACCGGAGCGTCTGCACCGCCGGCGCCTGGCTGGACAGATGGTCCCCTGCGGACCGAGAGCTCCTTGGGGCTGCGGCCTGCTGTCTCAGGGGTCGGTCAGTCCCTCGGCTGCATCTGGGTGGATTCTCGGCCGCGCCCCGCCCCAGGCGCACGGCTTCCCCGCAGCTGCCCCAGGCCCCGTGCAGGTGTCCTCTGCACAGCACCGGGCTTCGCGCCAGTTCTGGGGACTGGTGGATGTGTCTAAGGCGAGGCTCTGACCGTGGCCTCGGCTGGAGACAGGACCCGCCCAGGACTGGATGCGTCCCCTCTGTGCTCAGCGGCCCGGCCTCATGCTGATTCCGCACAGATCCCTCGACCCAGGAGTCCTCCCCTCGCCTCCCAGGAGCCCCTCCCGTCCCGGCTCAGTCACCAAAGCCCGGAAGGCCACCCTCCTGAGGAGCAGGCTCTTGCCTGAGGACACACCAGGTCGTTGACAGGCCGGGGACATGGCGGGTATCTGAGGGGCGAGGGGAGCTGGCGACGTCTGCCCGTCCCGACTTCTCCCGGATCCAGCCCCGCCTCGCAGCGCCCCCTCCTGGGTGGGCCGGCTCCTCCCTCCGGGCCTCACCGAGCCAGGCGGGCCCCCACCCGGACCTGGTGGTCACCTCTCCTGCACCTCGGCTCCGCCTGGCCTGCCCTCCTCCTCGGCGTCCGCGCCGCCTGTTTTCGGGCCCACCCTGCACAACACACAGAACACTTCCACAGTCACTCCGTCTTCTCACCCCTCACCAACCTGTAATCAGTGCAGTTACCAGGAGAGAGATTATCTTACCCGTTTTACTGCAGAAAGACTGCACAAGTGTCCAAACTACATTTTATTCAACTGAATCAACAGACCACCCACTTAAAATATAAACTTGAAAAAATAAAAAAATCACAAACTTGATCAAGAAAATGTTATTTTTTCCAAGTATGGGTTTATTTCAAAATTATGAAGATTTATATATTATTTTTTATTACATACAATAAAGCAGTTTAGCTTACAGTAAAAGCTTTCACATTTTAAGTTTTTATTTTAAAAAGATATTTTTAAGATGTAGACCCTTAAAAACCACCAAAAAAGCTGAATATATCTTGCAGCGTAGGTTTATCCTTAAATATTCACATCTCAAATGCTGTTTAGAAAAAAGACTTAAAAACTGGCTAAAAATCATTTACACTTGGCAATGATTAAAATCTCGTCGTCTCTGACAGAGCATATTAATGGCACACAATGAATTTACTGTCACAAGCATGTAACGGTTTAATGGGTGTGTAGTTGTACCAGTATCCCTCGACTGAGATGGCCTTAGATGGCCGGTGCCGTTGCTCTGGAGAGGTCACTGTATCAGGAAAAGGACAGCGCACCAAAAACAGAACACCAACTTTTAAAAGGTCTTTTCAAACAGTTTCCTTCTTTTCAAACGGCTTTCAGCTCAGGAGAGAAGAACAGCACTTAATTACTGCATCCCTTGCGTACGGGATGTATGACAGGCTGTACCAGGTCATGGAGAGGAACTGCAATATGCAGAATAACACGGCCAGCCCCTTCTTATGTCACCAAAGGGCAGCGCACAGCGTGAGCACGAAACACAGAAGCATAATAACTGTTGCAAGCAATCTCGTTGTTTCAAACATTTTCTTCAGTTGTTTCACGGGTCCCATTAAAAAGCATGTACTGGCTAATGCAGCAATATTTCCAAAGGTATAAAACACTGCAAAAAGCTTTATGCCTCCAGGGAGCCACAGCAATCCAGTTCCAAGGATGGAGAAGAAGATGCCACTAACGAAGCATATGGCAAACCACTTCAGCCTGGTGTTGAAACTAAGCGTCGAGGCATCAAGGACCTCAACAGATTAGTCTGGGAGTCCTTACGCAGCATGAAAAGTAGATAAAAACAACTAAATCCAGATTCTGCCAACGTAGCATCCATCACTATTTTAACACATTTTAAATGTTTTTTTTAATTTGCTTTACAAACAATCTTGTTTCCCGCAATGTCATCTGTTTATACTAAAACTGACCACTGTAAACAAAGAATGGACTTGCCTGTAACGACATCTAAAATTTCATTTTTTTCCTGATCAGGAAGCATACATATCGAGTACATTTTAACCACAGGGGAGAGAATGAACCCTGAAGACGGCACACTGCACAGGAAACGATCTTCGGGTCTGTGAAAGGTTAGAAACAGTGTCCCGGGGCAGGGTGCCTGAGTGGTCAGTGCAGACCCACGGTGACGGTGGGGTGGGCGGGACTCGGCAGAGAGTGAGGACCCAGCGTTGATGTTCACTTTCTTTCAAACTTCAATCGCCCCGTGGTCTGTCTTTGACTTGGTTTCAGCACAGCCCTTTATACAACAGCAGATACTTTTTCTCTTACTGTCATCTGCCAGACAAATTTTTTCCATTTGCAAATTTGGAATATTCGATCCACAAGCAAATGCCTTGTCACAAGCCCTGCAGATTGTCCAGGACACAGAAACATATCACAGATCGCTTAACTCACACTGTAACGTTGGGAAAACGTTACAATGTCCATCCACAGTGCCAAAAAACCAGGCCCTGCCCTGTCCACGTGAGAGACAAAGGGAGCCCTGACCCCCCAGACAGATGGCGTTAGCATGAGCTGGTAGGTGCAACGTGTGGTCCAACCTGGATCAGGAAGGGGCCCGGCAAAAGCAGCAAGTGCTTTGATCTCATACATTGAGTCTTGGAAGAGAAATACACACTAAAATTGCCACCAGTCATTCCACTTGTTATCAAAGCGAGAGGAAGCAAAGAGTACATCTCATGAAGCAGGAGCGACCCTCCTGTTCTCTGGTGTCCTCTTTACGCGGCAAGAAATCAACAGCACCTGCAACTGCGCGGTCAGGCCCTGCTCCTCGTCGTCCTGGCCACTCAGGACCCGCCGCAGCTTCTCCATGGCCGCCGCCGCGGCGCCCGGCCCGCCCCTCTCTCAAGAAGAATACATTTGAATCAGTTCTAATGAGGTGGATGAAACTGGAGCCTATTATACACAGTGAAATAGCCAGAAAGGAAAACACCAATACAGTATACTAACACACATATATGGAATTTAGAAAGATGGTAATGATAACCCTATATGCGAGACAGCAAAAGAGATACAGATGTATAGAACAGTCTTTTGGACTCTGTGGGAGAGGGAGAGGGTGAGATGATTTGGAAAAATGGCATTGAAATATGTATAATATCATATAAGAAACTAATCACCAGTCCAGGTTCTATGCAGGATACAGGATGCTTGGGGCTGGTGCACTGGGATGACCCAGAGGGATGGTACAGGGAGGGAGGTGAGAGGGGGGTTCAGGATGGGGAACACATGTACACCTGTGGCGGATTCATGTTGATGTATGGCAAAACCAATACAATATCGTAAAGTAATTATCCTCCAATTAAAATAAATAAATTTAAATTAAAAAAGAAAACACTAAGATAATGGCATCAAGTCCCATCGCTTCATGGCAAATAGATGGGGAAAGAACGGAATCAGTGGCAGGCTTTTTCTTTTCTTGGCCTCCAAAATCACTGCATATGGTGACTGAAATTAAAAGTTGCTTTTGCTCCTTGAAAGAAAAGCTGTGCCCAACCTAGACAGCACATTAAAAGGCAGAGACATCACTTTACTATCAAAGGTACATCTTGTCAAAGCTATGGTTTTTCCAGTAATCATATATGGGTGTGAGAGTTGGACTATAAAGAAAGCTGAATGCCGAAGAATTGATGCTTTTGAACTGCGGTATTAGAGAAGACTCTTGAGAGTCCCTTGGACTGCAAGGAGATCCAACCAGTCCATTCTAAAGGAAATAGTCCTGAATCTTCATTGGAAAGACTGATGCTGAAACTGAAACGTCAATACTTGGGCCACCTGATGCGAAGAACTGACTCTTGGAAAAGACTGATTCTGGGAAAGACTGAAGGCAGAAGAAGAAGGAGTCGACAGAGGATGAGATGGTTGGATGGCATCAGTGAGTCAATGGACATGAGTTTGAGTAGGCTCCGAGAGTTAGTGATGGACAGGGAAGCCTGGCAGGCTGTAGTCCATGGGGTCGCAAAGAGTCGGCTATGACTGAGTGACTGATGTGAACTGAACTGAACTATGTACCACAGCTTCTTTACCCATTCAACTGTCAGTGGACATCTAGGTTGCTTCCACATCCTAGATATTGCAAATAATGCTACACTGAACACTGAGGTCGTGTGTCTTTTTTGATTTTGGTTTCCTCGGAGTATATGACTAGTAGTGGGATTTCTTGTTCATTTGGTAGTTTTATTCCTAGTTTTTTAAGGAATCTCCATTGTGGCTGTGTACTTCCCTGGTGGCTGAGATGGTAAAGCATCTGTCTACAATGCGGGAGACCCAGGTTCAATCCCTGGGTCGGGAAGATCCTCTGGAGAAGGAAATGGCAACTCACTCCAGTACTATTGCCTGGGAAATCCCATGGACAGAGGAGCTTGGTAGGCTACAGTCCATGGGGTCGCAAAGAGTCAGACACAACTGAGCGACTTCACTTCTTCACTTCATTTCATTGTGGCTGTATCAGTGTACCTTCCCATCAACAGTGCAACAGGATTCCCTTTCTCCACATTCTCTCCAGCACTTGTTGTTTATGGCTTTTTTGATGATGGCCATTTCAGTCTTTATTCCCTTTATTCTTGTGGTCCTGGCTATGGGAATATTGGTGCCTTATAATGGATGATGATTGAGAGCTTATACGGCCTCCCCCAAAATTGCCCCTACCCTGCAATGTATTGTCACCAAGGAACACTGATCCTCAGTTTCAAAAGTCCATTCCACTGTTTTATCAGACCAGCTGCTTCTGGATCACTGTAAAAAGGGAAGGGCCTGTGAATTCAGGAGCAGCTGCTCACTGCCACACTTCATTTCCTGTGCAATGAGTCCCTTCTCCAGAAGCGGTGTGGTACACCATGATGATGGATAAGATATCTATGCATCTAGGCATGCTAGTTTTAATAGAAACATTGCTTGCAGGGAAGGGAAATCTGTTTCCAGGTTAACTAACCATACCAGAATCTGTACTTTTATTGGCCAGATTCATCCAAATTAGCCCTGCCATTCAGTACCTATTGCACTGGGGATTGGTCCAGTGCAATAAACGGGACCAATAAACCCTTGGCCTCTATAACTGTGAAAAACACTTGCCCTGCATCTAGTTTGCCACTTTGATTACTATCATTGTCTGGAAAAAGTATTCTTACTTCATTGAAAGGAAAGGCACTTCACTTTTGTTGAAAATCACTTTATCATATATTGGAGAATCCCTGAACTCCCTGGGCTATAGATTCTGTTTCAGTGTTCTATTGACATATTCCATAAAACTTTGTTATAATTACTTTTTTATGGCTTTGTAGTCAGTTTTCAATCAGGAGGCTTGATGCTTCTAACTTTGGTCTGCTTTTTCAAGATGATGTTGGCCATGCAGGGTCCCTTAAGATTTCAAATGTATCATAGGGTATATTTTTCTATTTCTATAAACATTACATCAGAATTTTGATAGGACTGAGTGGAATCTGTAGGTTACTCTGGTTAGTGTTGTCATTTAGCAATATTAATATTCCAATCCATGACATAAAATGTCTTTCCATTATTAATTTCCTTTAATTTCTTTCAGTAAGAGTTAGTAGTTTTCAGAGTACAGGTCTTTTGCCTTATTGGCTATGTTTACCTCTAAGAATTTTATTCCTTTTGTGTCATTCATTGCTATTCTCTGTAAAACCACGTGCTTTTTTAATGGTGAATTCTATCGTTCATCTTTGCTGAATTCATTTGTTATTGATTCTGAAAAGGAATGTGCATGTGTTTCTGTGTGCATGTGATCTTTAGGAATTTCTACATATAAGTTCATGTCACCTTCACATAAAGATAATTTTACTTTTCCTTCCTGTTATGCATTCCTTTGTATTTCTTTCTCTTGCCTAATTGCTCTGACTAGGAATTCCCATGCCATGTTTCTTGAAGTGGTAAAAATAAACATCCTTCTCTTGTTCATGATCTTATAGAAAAACATTTTCAGACTTTATTGAGTATGATGTCACCTGTGGGTTTTCATGGCCTCAATTGTATTAAAATTTCTTTGTTTTCCCAATCTTTTGAGTACTTTTGTCATGAAACGATTGTTGACTTTTTTAAAGGCTTTTTCTGCTATAATTATAATGATCATGTGTTTAATTTTCCATCATTTTTTTAATGTGGAGTGTTACATTAATCAGTTTTTACATATATCCTTCAGTTCAGTTCAGTCGCTCAATTGTGTCTGACTCTTTGCGACCCCATGAATCGCAGCACACCAGGCCTCCTTGTCCATCACCAACTCCCAGAGTTCACTCAGACTCAACGTCCATCGAGTTAGTGATACCATCCAGCCATCTCATCCTCCATCGTTCCCTTCTCCTCCTGCCCCCAATCCCTCCCAGCATCAGAGTCTTTTCCAAAGAGTCAACTCTTCACATGACGTGGCCAAAGTACTAGAGTTTCAGCTTTAGCATCATTCCTTCCAAAGAAATCCCAGGGCTGATCTCCTTCAGAATGGACTGGTTGGATCTCCTTGCAGTCCAAGGGACTCTCAAGAGTCTTCAACACCACAGTTCAAATGCATCAATTCTTTGGCGCTCAGCCTTCTTCACAGTCCAACTCTCACATCCATACATGACCACTGGAAAAACCATAGCCTTGACTAGACGGACCTTTGTTGGCAAAGTAATGTCTCTGCTTTTCAATATGCTATCTAGGTTGGTCATAACTTTTCTTCCAAGGAGTAAGCGTCTTTTAATTTCATGGTGACTGGACAAAAAAATAAAATAAGAAATAAATATGTGGGCATTACTCCTGAATTGACTGAAATAAAAATAATCATATGAAGATACTACACCAAATTGTACATGAGCATATTTGAACAAAGCTAGTGGAGGTGGTGGAATTCCAGTTATCTGAAGTCACTCTCATTAATCTGAACCCATTTATCATTGATTTTTATTATTTATCTCCAGTATCTGTTTTGATATTTATTTCCGTGTTGCTGTGGAGAATTAAAAATACTCACAATTATGTAGTTAAATCTTTCATTTTTCCTCTTCTGTTTTTTTT
>SJYQ01104581.1:145978-177219 GCA_006410935.1 Redunca redunca
GTCCACCCACAAGAGATTATCAGTGCTTAACTATAATAAATTTGTTTGAAAAATGTAGAAAAAAAATTTCTTTTTTGGTGTGGATAGTTTTCTCTCAAAATTCTGAGCATTTCCTAAGGACACTGATGTTGCTATATGTCAGTGTTAAACATTAAAGTCTAGATCAATCTTGTCTTCATTGGATATCCAATTTAGTGAGAAAAACAATATGAAATAAAAGATAGTAATATATGTACAATCTAAAATTGGAAAAAAATAATAGACGATGTAATATTAATTTGGATTCCTGAATCAGGAAAAGTCACTCATGTAAATGTTTTGCAGGAAAATTGAAAGGTGCTCAAGAATTTCAAAGGGTGGCACCAGGTGGTGTAAAGGTGCTCTTAGAAGGTGTTGTTCCTGGAGCGGTGGATGTTCTCCCCTCAGATCTGGGGTGAGTTAGGTTCTAGTTTCTTGTTACCTCAGCATTGCGAACAGTCAGGTTGCTGAGCTTTCCCAGAGATCTCCCTCATCTCCCTCACCTTCCCTCACCAGGAAGATGGCTGAAGTGATGGAGTCCAAGATCGAGCAAAGTTTCCAAACCGTTATTCCTTGGAGGAAAAAGAAGGAACAAGAACAATTCCGTAAACTCTTTATTGGTGGCTTGAGCTCTGAAACCACAGAAGAAAGTCTGAGGAACTACTACAAGCAGTGGGGAAAGCTTATAAGCTGTGAGATCATAAGGGACCCTGCAAGCAAAAGGTCAAGAGGGTTTGGTTTTGTCACCTTTTCATCCATGGCTGAAGTGGATGCTGCCATGGCTGCCAGACCTCATTCTATTGATGGGAAAACACTTGCCCCCAAACGTGCTGTCCCAAGAGAGGAATCTGGACAGCGAGGGGTTTTCCTAACTGTGAAGAAGCTGTTTGTTGGTGGAACTGAAGATACCGAGGAACATCATCTTAGAGATTACTTTGAGAAATATGGAAAAATCGATGCCATTGAGATAATTACTGATAGAGAGTCTGGAAGAAAAAGAGGCTTTGCATTTGTGACTTTTGATGATCATGATCCCGTGGATAAGATTGTGTTGCAGAAAAACCATACCATCAACGGCCATCATGCAGAAGTAAGAAAGGCCTTTTCTCGACCTAAAATGCAACAAGTCCGGAGTTCCAGGAGTGGAAGGGGAGACAAAGCTGGTTTTGGAGATTCTCCTGGTGATGATGGAAATGTTGGACCAGGGTCAGGACGAGGAAGTAGCTTTGGAGGACGATCTGGTGGATTGAGAAGTGGTCAGTGGACTTGGTCATGGTTATAATTGGTGTGGAGGATGACCAGGAAGTGGCAATTTGGTAGTTAGCCCTGGTTATGGAGGAGGAAAACGGAGTTTATGGTGGTGGAGGACTTGGATATGGATTGACAAGAGGATCTTTAGCTTCCTATTTTACGTGGACTTGACAAGAGGAGAGGATAAGAGCCCAGAGGTAACAGGGCAGCTTTAGGTTATCTGAATAATTAATGACTTTA
The DNA here is from genome assembly GCA_006410935.1 of Redunca redunca. NCBI lineage: Eukaryota > Metazoa > Chordata > Mammalia > Artiodactyla > Bovidae > Redunca > Redunca redunca. Next base: position 147,488 of record SJYQ01104581.1, read on the forward strand.
AGGAAACTCTTCTCAGTCATGCCATGACTGAGGCAGTGATGTAGCAGAAGACACCAGAACACATGCAGAGTCATTTGTGAATGGATTGGCTTACTTAAGAACATCACCTTACTATGGAGGAAAGAATGAAAAAAATTCCTTTTGAGACAGTTTCCCAACTTTGTTTCTTTCAAGAGGATAGAAGCATCCCTTCTTTGATAACATTAATTTTGTTCAGTGTCCAGTGACATGTGAACCTGTTTTCAAGATTTTTCTCACAAAGTTTGGAAAAACTGTTTTCTAGGATCATGGTATAAGACATTTTAAAAACTGAAGTGTCTTGTAGTATTAAGTTGTTGTACATTTATGATTTAATAAAGATTTCTAAAGGAAAAACAGCTATTCTCTTTCAGTGATGTTTTTGCATTTTTTTCTTTCTTTTTAATAAATACTTCTTTTTATGAGATCATTGACATACACCACCATATATTTAAATATGCAGCACAGTGATATGATTTATATGTATTGTAAACTGATTACTANTTTTTCTTTCTTTTTAATAAATACTTCTTTTTATGAGATCATTGACATACAACACCATATATTTAAATATGCAGCACAGTGATATGATTTATATGTATTGTAAACTGATTACTATAGAACTTGATAGCATTTATCTCATACTGTAACATTTTTATTATGATAATCCTTAACTTTCAGTGTTAAGTGTGGCCCTCATGTATATTACTTCTTTTATGTTTATCTTAAAACTGAATGTATTTTTTAATTGAAGAATGATTGCTTTATAGAAATTTTTACAGAAATTAACAGAATTTTATGTCAAACATCAACATGAATCAGCCATAGATGTATATATGTTCTCTGCCACTTGAACCTCCCTCCCATCTCCCCCCACATCGCACTCATCTAGGTTGATACAGAGCCCCTGTTTGAGTTTCCCGAATCATACAGAAAATTATGGTTATCTAATTTACATATGGTAACATATGTTTCCATGTTACTCTCTCCGTACATCCCACCCTCTTCTCCCCCCACCAGTGTTCATAAGTCTGTTCCCTATGTCTGTTTCTTCATTGTTGCCCTGCAAATAAATTCATTAGTACCATCTTTCTATATTTCATATAAGTGCATTAATATACAATATTTATCTTTCTCTTTCTGTATTACTTCACTCTGTGTAATAGGCTCTAGATTCATCCATCTCGTTAGAGCTGACTCAAATGAAATGCATTCCTTTTTATGGCTGAGGAATATTCCATTGTGCATATGTACCACAGTTTCTTTACATCTGTCATAGATGTCCAGGCTGTTTCCTTGTTCTAGCTATTGTAAACAGTGCTGCAATGAACAGCAATGTGTCCTTTTCAATCCTTGGCTTTTCAATCAATCTTCCATAGTGGCTGAATCAGTTTACATTTCCACCAACAGTGAAAGAGGGTTCCTTTTTCTGCACACCCTCTCTATCATTTATTATTTGTAGACTTTTTAATGATGGCTACTCTGACAGATGTGAGGTGATCTCATTCCAGTTTTGATTAGCATTTCTTTAATAATGAGCAATGTTGAGCATCTTTTCATGTTTGTTAGCCAACTGTATGTATTCTTTGGAGAATGTGTATTTAAGTCTTTTTTCCACTTTTTGATTGGGTAGTCTGTTTTTCTGGTATGGAGTGCTATGAGCTGGTTGTATATTTTAGAAATTCTGTCAGTTGCTTCATTTTCTATTTTCTCCCATCACGAAGGTTGTCTTTTCACCTTGCTTATAGTTTCTTTTGCTGTCCAAAAGCTTTTAAGTCCCACTTGTTTATTTTTGTTTTTTATTTCCATTTCTTGAGGATGTGAGTCATAGAGAGTCTTGCTTTGATGAGTGTTCTGCCTATGTTTTCCCTTAATAGTTTTATATTATCTGGTCTTACATTTAGGTCTTTAATCCATTTTGAGTTTATTTTTGTGTATGGTATTAGGAAGTGTTCTAATTTCATTCTTTTACATATAGTTGTACAGTTTTCCCAGCACCACATATTGAAGGGGCTATCTTTGCCTCATTGTATATTCATGCCTCCTTTGTCAAAAATAAGACACCCATAGGTGTGTGGGTTTATTTCTGGGCTCTTTTTCCATTGATCTATATTTCTATTTTTCTCCCAGTACCATACTGTTTCATTGTCAATATATAGGAATGCAAATGATTTCTGTGTATTGATTTTGTATCTCACGAATTTGCTAAATTTCACTGATAGCTGTAGTAACTTTCTGATAGTATCCTTAGGGTTTTTATGTATAGTATCATGTCATCTGCAAACAGTGAGAGCTTTAATTCTTTTCCAGTCTGGATTCCTTTTATTTCTTTTGCTTCTCTGATTCCCATACCTAGGACTTCCAAAACTGTGTTAATAATAGTGGTGAGAGTAGACACATTTGTCTTATTCCTGATCTTAGAGAGAATGCTTTCAGTTTTTAACCATTGAGAATAATGATTGCTACAGGCTTATCATATATCAGTTCGGTTCAGTTGCTCAGTCAAGTCCGACTCTTTGCAATCCCATGGACTGCAGCACACCAGGCTTCCCTGTCCATCACAAACTCCCAGAGCTTACTCAAACTCATGTCCATCCAGTCAGTGATGTCATCCAACCATCTCATCATCCTCTGTCATCCCCTTCTCCAGCCTTCAATCTTTGCCAGCATCAGGGTCTTTTCCAGTGAGTTATTTCTTCGCATCAGGTGGCCAAAGTATTGGAGTTTCAGCTTCAACATCAGTCCTTCCAAGGAGTATTCAGGACATATTCCCTTTAAGATGGACTAATTGGATCTCCTTGCATTCCAAAGGACTCTCAAGAGTCTTCTCCAACATTACAGTTCAAAAGCATCAATTCTTTGGCGCTCAGCTTTCTTTATAGTCCAACTCACATCCATACATGACTACTGGAAAAACCATACCCTTGACAAGATGGACCTTTGTTGGCAAAGTAATATCTCTGCTTTTTATTATGCTGTCTAGATTGGTCATATCTTTTCTTCCAAGGAGTAAAGTCTATACGATATGTTGAGGTAGGTTCCTTCTATGCCCATTTTTTGAAGAGTTTTTATCATAAAAGCTCTTTATGAATCAAAGGCTTTTTATGATTTTCATATGATTTTTATCTTTCAATATGTTAATATGGTGTATCACATTGATTTTATGTATATTGAACACTTGCATCCCTGGAATAAACCTAACTTGATCATGATGCACGAGCTTTTTAATGTGCTGTTGAATTTTTGTTTGCTAGAATCTTGTTGAGGATTTTTGCATCTATGTTCATCAGTGATATTGGCCTGTAGTTTTTCTTTTTTGTGTTGTCTTTTTCTGGTTTTGGTATCAGGGTAATGATGGCCTCATAGAATTTGAGTTTGGAAGTGTTCCTTCCTCTGCAACTTTTTGAAAGAGCTTTAGAAGGATAGACATTAGCTCTTCTCTAAATGTTTGATAGAATTCACCTGTGAAGCCATCTGGTCCTGGGCTTTTGTTTTTAAGTAGATATTTGATCACAGTTTTGATTTCAATGTTTGTAATTGAGTTGTTCATAATTTCTATTTCTTCTTGGTTCAGTCTTGGAAGACTGAAATTTTCTAAGAATCTGTTCATTTCTTCCAGATTATCCATTTTATTGCCATACAGTTGCTCATAGTAGCCTCTTATACTCCTTTGTATTTCTTCATTGTCTGTTGTAACCTCTTTTTCATTTATATTATTTTATATTATTATTTATTTATATTATTTTTCATTTATAATTTTGTTGATTTGATTCTTTTCTCATTTTATCTTGAGTCTGGCTAAAAAGATTTGCCAATTTTGTTTATCTTCTCAAAGAACCAGCTTTAAGTTTTCTTAATCTTTGCTATTTTTTTTTTCATTTCTTTTTCATTTATTTCTGCTCTGATCTTTATTTCTTTCCCTTCTGGTAACTTTGGGCTTTCATTCTTCTTTTTCCAGCTGTTTTAGATGTAAAGTTAGGTTGTCTATTCAATGTTTTTCTTATTTCTTGAGGTAGGATTGTATTACTGAACTTCCCTCTTAACTGCTTTTGCTGCATCCCATAGGTTTTGAGTTGTTGTGTTTTCATTGTCATTTGTTTCTGGAAATTTTCTTGATTTCACTTTTTATTTCTTCAGTAACCTGTTGGTTATTTAGAAACGTATTGTATAATCTCCATGTGTTTGTATTTTTTAGTCTTTTTGTTGTAGCTAATATCTAGTCTCACAGTGTTGTCATCAGGAAAGATGCTTGACATGATTTCAATCTTCTTAAATTTACTGAAAGTTGATTTGTAGTCTATCCTGGAGAATGTTCCATGTGCACTTGAGAAAAGATGTATTCTGCATTTGGGTGTAATGTCCTGAAGATATCAATGAGATCCATCTGGTCTAATATGTCATTTAAGACGTGTACTTCCTTATTAATTTTCTGTTTTGATGATCTTTTGTTTGGTACAAGTGGGGTGTTAAAGTCTCCTACTACTATTGTGTTACTGTGAATTGCTCAATTTATGTCTGTTAGTGTTTGCCTTATCTATCGAGTTACCCCTATGTTGGGTGCATAGATATTTACAATTGTTATGTCTTCCTCATGGATTGACCTCTTGATCATTACATAGCGTCCTTCCTTATCTCTTGTAGTATTCTTTATTTTAAGGTCTATTTCGTCTGATATGAGGATTGCTACTCCAGCTTTCTTTTGACTTTCACTTCCATGAAATATTTTTTTCATCCTCTCATTTTCAGTCTATATGTGTCTTTAGGTCTGAAGTGGGTTTCTTGTAGACAGCATATATATGGGTCTTGTTGTTGAACCCATTCAACCAATCTATGTCTTTTGGTTGAAGCATTTAATCCATTTATATTTAAAGTAATTATTGATATATATGCTCCTATTGCCATTTTCTTAATTGTTTGGGATTTGTTTTTGTAGATCTTTCCCTTCTCTTATATTTCCTGAATATGTAAGTCCCTTAACATTTGTTGTAAAGCTGGTTTGGTGGTAGTAAATTTTCTTAACTTTTGCTTGTCTATAAAGCTTGATTTCTCCATCAATTTTGAATGAGATGCCTGCCAGGTAAATAATCTTGGTTGTAGGTTTTTCTCTTTCAGTATTTTAAATATATCCTGCCATTCCCTTCTGGCCTTCAGAATTTCTGCTGAAAGATCAGCTGTTAAACATGGGGGTTTTCCTTGTATGTTACTTGTTGCTTTTCTCTTGCTGCTTTCAATATTCTTTCTTTGTGCTAAATATTTGTTAGTTTGATTAGTATGTGTCTTGGCATGTTTCTTCTTTCTTTTGTCATATTTGGGACTCTTTGCACTTCATAGACTTGATTGACTATTTCCTTTCCCATGTTGGGGAAATTTTCAACTGCAATCTCTTCAAAAATTTTCTCACACTTTCTTTTTCTCTTTTTCTTCTGGAACCACTATAATTTGAACGTTGGTGCATTTAATATTGTCCCAGAGGTCTCTGAGACTATTCTCAATTCTCTTTCCTTTATTCTGCTCTTAAGCAGTTATTTCCACCATTTTACTTTCCAACTCACTGATCCATTCTTCTGCTTCAGATATTATGCTATTGATTCCTTCTAGAGTATTTTTAATTTCAATAATTGTGTTGCCTGTCCCTGTATGTTCATTCTCTAATTCTTCTAGGCCTTGTTCATTGATTCTTTCATTTTCTACATTCTATTTTCAAGGTTTTGGATCATCTTTACTATCATCGTTCTGAATTCTTTTTTGGGTAGTTTGCCTATTTTCTCTTCATTTTTTTGGACTTGTGTGTTTTTAGGTTGTTCCTTCCTTTGTGCAGTATTTCTCTGCCTTTCCATTTTTTTAAAAAAAACTTACTGTGTTTGAGATCTCCTTTTCCCATGCTTCAAGGTTGAATTTTTTCAACCAGTTGTGTAAGCTTTGTGTAGGGTGTGATTTTTTGCTTGTATTATGGTGGGTGGAGGTGAGGTTTTTGTTTTTGTTTTTTTCCCCTCCTCTGATGGGCAGGGCTGAGTGAGGTGGTAATCTTGTCTGCTGATGATTGGGTTTGTGTTTTTGTCTTGTTTGTTGTTTGGGTGAGGGTGCAAAGTGTGCTACTGGTAGTTGGGTGATGATAGGTCTTGTATACAAGTAGTTGCCTTTGTGGAATTCTCATTATTTGATAATCCCTAGGGTTAAGAGTTCTCTGGTAGTCTAGGGTCTTGGAGTCAGCACTCCCCTCCAAAGACTCAGGGCTTGATCTCTGGCTGGAAACAGAGATTCCACATGTGGCTTGTTATGGCATTAAATAGGATTAAAATAAATACACAAAAAAAGAGGAAGAAAACAAGCACCCCAGGGAAATGCTGATTACAAAATCAGGTAAATAATAACTAAAATAATGGAATATACACCCATAAGCAGAACCAAAACAGTCCAAAAAAATTAAGCATAATAGACTGACCCTGCAAACAAAGGAAACCAAAAAATGAAATCCACCAGTTAAGAACAAAACTAAAGTATAAACTGGAAAACAAAACTAAAGCAAAATGCTACCTGGGGAATAAATCAACAAAAACAAAGCAAATATGGTGAGAAAAAAGAAAGAATAGAAATGCAAAGTTAATTAGAGGTAGATTGAGAAGATTTATGTATATTAAAGATTAACCACAAAAGGAGAACAGTGGGAAAAGCAAACAAAGGAATAAATGTAGAAAAATAATAATAAATTTAAAATTTTTAATTAAAATTAAAAGAAAGGGGAAAAAAAGAAAAGACAGAACAGAACCACAAAAGGCCAACATTGAGGCAGAAGCATATAACAGAAATAAAATGTTTGATTTTAAAAATTCTCAAAAGTGTAAATAGATTTAATACTATTAGCGAAATCGACAACTACGACAACAAAGAGGGGTGGGGAAGGGGGAAAAATTAATAATAAATCCAGAAGAAACTACAGTAAAAGTCAAAATATAAGAATAATAAATGCTTCTCTTGAGTCTCTCCTATCAGTGTACTTTCCCTCGCTAGGAGTCACAGTCCACCTTGCCTCCCTAGATGCATTCCAACACTGCTGGTCTCTGGATCTGCTGTGGGGGCAGCTCAGACTCTAATCTGGTCTTACTCCTGAGTGTTTTTGCCTCCAATATCGAGAGCTGTGAGAACTCTCAATGTTTTTTTAATATATTCCAGAGACACAGAGTCTGCCTAGTTGATTGTGTAGATTTAATCTACAGCTTGTACAGCTGATGGGAAGGTTTGGGGTCTTCCGTAGCCACACTGTCCCTGAGTTTCAATTGTGGGTTTATCTCTACCTCTGCATGTGGGTTGTCCACAGGAGTTTGCCCCTGAGGTGCCCAGGAGGACTTGGGTTTGCCCCATTGACTGTCAGCCATGGGCATGGTACAGCTGCTTGGGTCACAGGGGCCCCAGCAGCACCAGGTACTCAGGGGAGCTGGTGGCTAGGGCAGCAGGAAATATGCTGTTCTAGAAGAGTGACAACCCACTCCACTTGCCTGAAGAACCCCCAGACAGAGAAGCCTGGCAGGCCACAGTTCACAGGGTCACAAAGACTTAGTCACCACTGAAGCAACCCACATGCACAGATGCAGGACTTTTTCTAGCCTGTGGCAGTTCTGCCCCGGTGAGGATTCAGTGTGAAAGTGGGGCAGCTGCTTGACAGTGCCAGGCGTGCAGGGACACAGACTGCCTCAGCTGCAGCTATGGCTCTTTCAGAGTCTTTCTCTAGCCTCTGGCAGCTAGCCATCAGAAGGCCTCTTTGGCTAGTCCTTCTCTGTTGCTCCGCCCATTCATGCACTTAGAAGTCTCCCCTGCCTGGGGTCCTTCTCTGTTGCTTGGTGCATCAGGCACATGAAGGGCTCCTCTGGCTGGGATCCTTCTCTGATGTTCCATGCCTCAAGCACTTGAAAGGCCAGCATCTCCATTGTTCACGTGCTGGTGTTGGTCTTAGTGTGTGAGGAGAGAGAGGCTACCATGATGGCTTCATCCCCTATGCATGACTCAGCAGTATCTGCTTGCTGCCATAGCTGCCTGACTTTTCTCCACAGGCATTTCTCACCACAATCTCCTCCCTCATGTCCCCTCAGGCTAGCTCCCTGAAGTCAACAGCAGGCTTTGTCCTGGGATTGGTCCACAATCCCTACACTTCAGCTCCCAGCCACTGTGCCTTCTAGGAGAACTGCAACCATGTCTGGGATACGAATGGCTGCAGAAAGGAATGTCTATGTGATTATCTTCCTATTTAGGCTGTCACAGATCAGCTGCTCCACTCTCAACCTCAAATGTTTCTCCTAAGTCACAAAAAGTGCTGAGATCGGACCCCTGCTTCAGTTCCCCCACCCACTGAAGGCAAGTCCAGTCTTACTAACTCCTGTTTTTCCTCCTTGTTCCTTCATCCTAGCAAGTTTTGCATGGTCCTATATATTCTTTTCCAGTGGTCAGGTACTCCTGCCTGCTCTCAGCTGGTGGTCTGCAATCACTTCTGTGTCTGAAGGTGTATTCCTGATGTATCCATGGAGAGAGATATATTCCATGTCCACCTACTCCTCTGCCATTTTCTTCCTCGTGTTTGTATTTCTTAACAACCTTCATCCTCAATCTCCTCCCACCAATTCTCTGCCTTTAGTAACCACAAATACGTTTGTCTTGTTACCAGTGTGTCCTAAAGCAGCAGTTGCCCTGAGTCCACCCAGCTATAGCCCTGGTGATGGCTGTGTTCTTTTCCATTGCCTTGAGCTATGCTCAGTGAAGGTGGGCGAGAGCCTGAAATTCTCCTGATGGGAGTCTGAAAGATAAAGCTTGAGAAGAGGGGTTTGAAAGGTCCACGAATGGATGTCACCAAACTGATAATGTATGGCCATGCATGGGCACGGCTGTACCAATCAAAATCTCAAAATGCTTCCAGTCTTAGTCGGTAAACAGTCACTGAGCTGAGGTCACCCCAAGTACCCATGCCATAACCAGGAGCTAAAGGGCTTTTATCTGGCATTTTGAACTTCATCTCCTAGAAAACTCTAAAAGCAGTTCAGTTAAAAAATATTTTCTAATTTTCTTTATTATTGTGGGGCCCTAAATGGGAAAACTTGAAAAAGAAAAAGGCTAGCATTGTGGTTGGAAACTAAGATGGTGCCTGGTGGAAGAGATGGGGGCATAGTCTATGTTGTTTGTCAAAACTTCTGATTGGCTCTCTTGATTTCTGTGCACGTAGACAGTGTGTGATCACCATAGACTCCTGTTATAATGATGGCACATGACGATTTGACCTTTAACGTGATTGGTGTAACTATGGAAAGTCCCACGCAAACCCCTCCCCGCTTGCCTTTATAAGCAGGGAGCTGGCAACAATAAAGCGGAACCGCACTAGACAGAACCCCTGTCTCGTCTGATTGTCTCTCGCTCGCCGAAGGGCTGGGTTGGCAGACAGCAGGCTCACCTTTCCTTGGGACCCCTCAGCTCTCTGCTGAGGGAAGTTCCACTGCCTCTCTCTCTTTCTGGGGAGTGCTCCCCGCATATTATGGCTACTTAGATACACCTATCACTTAGAAGTGGACATTTAATTTCCAAACACATATGGTTTTTAAAGTATCTTTATTAATTTCTCACTTAAATGCTTTCTTGAAATGGCAACCCACTCCAGTATTCTTGCCTGGAGAATCCCATGAACGGAGGAGCTTGGTGGGCTACAGTCCACAGGTCGCAAAGAGTCGGACATGACTGAGCGACTTCAGTTTCACTTTCTATGCAATTACACTCTGTGATTTTTTTTCAGTCTTCTAACTTTTTGAGGCTTTCGATGGCTTAGTCAAAGATCCTTCTTGGTAAATGTCACATTACACTTGTGGAACTATATGTAACTTTGTTCTGTATTTTCCAAGTCTCATGTAAACGTGTTTTCATGCTATGAAAACTTTAAAAAATGTTCTTTTAAAGAAAGGGGAAGATGGATAATTTGACGCCTCTGAGCTGAAAGCTTCCTTTCCTGGTGGCTGCAACTGTTATGGAGATGCATAACAGGCTGGCCTCTGTCAGGGAAGACTTTCAGCACATGAGGATAAACCTTTGTTCCTGGGAGCCCAGGTCCTACATGACACAGCACAACAATAAAAGAAAGGAAAGTCTGCAAGACTGTACTTTCACCCCAAAGAGAAATATAACACCAGGTCCCAGGATTCATCCAAGGCCAAGAGGAGGAACTGATGTCTGAAGGATTTCTCTTGGAGGACTGTGACACTCCTGAGAGCAGGGGCAACATAGAGCAATATTACATAGGTTTTGTGGGTACAACTGAGGCAGAGGAGGGACAACTTATCTCATGTATGGGCTTTTAACTGCCAAAGCATACTGATAGTCCAAAAAGAGCAAAACTTTGTAATGCAGATCTACATTACTAGCCAAATATAATAATAAATGCATTCTAACTTACTTGAAACAAAATAAATAAGAAATACTTATTATAACTATAATCAAATGCATGATAATATTTTGCTGTACTTGCTTTATCACATAACTATCAATGAGGCCATTGTGACTGAATCAGAGAGAGAGCAAGGGAGAGAGAGGAGATGAGATTTGAGAAAATCAGCAGGGTCTACACTAGGGAGAACCTTGGTGGGAGCTGATTTTTTTAAACTGTAGTAAAATATAGGTCAGGCTTCCCTGGTGGTTCAGTGGTTAAAAAAAAAAAAGAAAGAAAGAAAGAAAGAAAGAAAATCTGCCTGTCAATGGAGGAGACACGGGTTCTATCCCTGGGTCAAGATGATCCCCTGGAGAAGTAAATGACAACAGACTCCAGTATCCTTGCCAGAGGAAATCCCATGGACAGAGGAGACTTGCAGGTTACAGTCCATGAGGTCCCATAGTTAGATATGACTTAGCAACTAAAACAACAAACAAATACAAAACTTATCAGAACCATGTTTAAGTGTACAGTATAGTAGTGTTAGGTATATACATAGTTGTGCAACCAGTCTTTAGAATTTGCAAAACTGAAATTCTAAGCACATTAACCAATAGCTTCCCATTTCCATGTACCCCAGGTATTAGCAACTACCATTCTACTTTCTGTCTTTAAATATTTGACTAGTCTGTGCAAGTAATATAAGCAAAATTATCCTGTATTTGTTATTTTGTGACTGGTCTATTTCATTTAGTATAATGTCCTCAAGTTTCACCCATGTTGTGGCATGTGTCTGAGTTTCCTTCTGTGAAAGCCTGAATGACATTCCCCTGGGTAGATGTACCACATTTGCTTATCACTCATTCAGTTCAGTTACTCAGTCATGTCCAACTGTTTATGACCCCATGAACTGCAACATGCCAGGCCTCCCTGTCCATCATCAACTCCAAGAGTTTACCCAAACTCATGTCCATTGAGTCGGTGATGCCATCTAACCATCTCATCCTCTGTCATCCCCTTCTCCTCCTGCCCTCAATCTTTCCCAACATCAAGGTCTTTTCAAATGAGTCAGCTCTTTGCATCAGGTAGCCAAAATATTGGAGTTTCATTTCAACATCAGTCCTTCCAGTGAACACCCAGGACTGATCTCCTTTAGGATGGACTGGTTGGATCTCCTTGAAGTCCAAGGGACTCTCAAGAGTCTTCTCCAACACCACAGTTCAAAAGCATCAATTCTTCAGTGCTCAGCTTTCTTTATAGTCCAACTCTCACATCCATACATGACTACTGGAAAAACCATAGCCTTGACTAGATGGACCTTTGTTAAAAAGTAATGTCTCTGCTTTTTAATATGCTATCTAGGCTGGTCATAACTTTCCTTCCAAGGAGTAAATGTCTTTTAATTTCATGGCTGCAATCACCATCTGCAGTGATTTTGGAGTCCAAAAAAATAAAGTCAGCCACCGTTTTCACTGTTTCCCCATCTATTTGCCATGAAGTGATGGGACTGGATGCCATGATCTTAGTTTTCCGAATGTTGAGCTTTAAGCCAACTTTTTCACTCTCCTCTTTCATTTTCATCAAGAGGCTCTTTATTTCTTCTTCACTCATTAGGATTTTAGTTTTTACACAGATCAGGCAATGTGCTAGGTGCTAGGGATCTGGCAGGACAAAGATAAATTAGATTGTCCCATTCCCTGACCTCACGGAGGTCACAATCTTGAGGAAATGGGGATAAATAATAAGTGTTCATATAGAAGATAACCAGGGTTGTGATATGTTAAGCATTGGATATTGTGGGTACCAGAAGTAGTCCTTGACCTAGTGTGGGAGAGTTATTGGGGGAGCAGGCATCTAAGTGAGGACCTGAAGGATGATCAGGAAATTACCCAGATAAGGAGAGAAGAGGAGAAACATCCAGACAGAAGTGACTGCATGTGCAAAGATCCCAAGATGAGAATGTATGACAGGGTGAAGAGACTGTAAGTGGTTCAACAAGGCTGGAAATGAAGTATACAGTGATTACAAGTGGAGAGATTCCAAGTGGACTGCATCCCCCAGAGGTCAACCACCCCTTCCCTGGGCCAGTGAGGGTAAAAGGGCATATAGCAAGCAAAAATGCGGGCAAAATGGGTGGGGGCAAAAATGTGTGGACAAAAATGTAATGAGGGTCCCTTGTCGGGGACATGTTGGAGAGATGGGTATAGAAGGGTCATTTCTAATCAAAAGGCAAGGAGTTCCTTTAAAATAGAGATGACATTTAAGTCTGAATAGAAGATTAATAAATGTTCACCTGGTACAGAGAGAATGGCATCTATAAAGGAGCCCCACATGGACAAAGAAGTCTGGGGTTTAGAAATCTGGGGTTCTTTCACCTCTCCTTAATGTGTGCCTTTTTTGTCTCCAGGTTTTAATGGACATGGTCTGAATGAGCCTCGTACAAGTAAATATCTTTGCATCCATCTTTCATTTCAGCCTCCATGGGTCTTTTGCCAAGCTTTTCTTTTCACTTAGAAAGGGAGCTTTCCCCAAACTCAGATTGGTCTCCTGAGTGGAGCCAAGCTGTCAGTGGGAGGAAAAATGCTGAGCCTTTGGTCTCTTTCTGCACCTGCAGCAATGGTACTATCTTGTCAAATTTTACTTTCTTTATTTTTCTGGGTTAGAAGGGTATATTTGAGCAATAATTTCCTACAGAAATGAGTTGAAGTTCTATAATGAGCTTATAATTTATGACTCCTACTAACAAAATTTCCTATGGGTGCCGCAGAAGTATCAAGGTAAAGATGTAAACACTGGTGACTATTCACTATTAATGGTGAAATTTGCATTTTTTATTCGACGCCTCCCTAATGTAATTTTCCATCCATTTTTCTACCCTACCAGTTATGTTCTCTCAAATACAAATCTCCCTCTCTCCATTCCTTCTTTGCTTTTTCCTTCATTTCTTTCATCCATCCAAATAACCGCTCACTTGTTTGTCCTTCTTTTGTTCTGTACTTCCATTCATCTCTCAACTTTTCTTCCTGGTATTTATTCTTTCCTCCTCTTTGATTCTCCTTATGTCTCTTCCTTCATCCACCCAGGTATCCCATTTCTCTTTCTCCACCTATCTGTCCTCTTTGTTTACTCTCTTTCTTGTTTACCCACTCACACTCTCTTGGATTCATTTCATTCATTGTGTGAATAAGAGGCTTGCTCTATTCACAAAATCACTCCTATTTATACAATCACTCCTTCCCTCACTCTGATTAGTGGTACACCTTTAAATGGTTGTCCTTGGACAAATTTCTGGAACTCAGGTGAGCCTGGAGGGCTTTCTTCCATTCTATGGGGGACTTGGTTTTTCAGTTTGATGAAATGAAAAAATTTTTTTTTCTTTTGAAATCTGGTTCATTTAGTACCATATTACCATATTTAAGAAGGCAAAAGGTCAAGAAGATTTACTCATATGTTTTTTTCCCAAGGGCTTTATATTTTTATGATTGAATTTAGGTCTTTATTTTCAATTAATTTTGTGTAAGTTGTGAGTTGGGGGACCACCTTCATTTTTTTCTTTTTTACACATGGATATCTACTTGTTGCAGTGTTTTTTGTTAAATCATCTATTCTTTCCCTGCTGTCTTGGAACTTCTATTGAAAATAAATTGTCTATAAATGTGTGTTTGTTTCTAGACAAAAAATCCTACTCTATTGATCTAAATGTCTACATTATGTAAGTGGGTTGGGAAGATTCCCTGGAGAAGGGAAAGGCTACCCACTCCAGTATTCTGGCCTGGAGAATTCTATGGACTGTATAATCCATGGGGTCGCAGAGTCGGACATGACTGAGTGACTTTCACTTCACTTTATGCAAGTGGAATGCTCTTCTGATATCTGTAGCTTAGTAGCAATTTTTATAATTGGGAAGTGGAATTTTCCAAGTTTATTATTTCTGCTTATTGGTTTGGCTTTCAAAGTACTTTACAATGTTATATGAATTTTAGGATGAGCTTCCAAATTTCTATAGAAGAGCCAGCTGCAATTTTGACAAAGATTGTATTTAATCTGTAAATTAAGTTAAGCAGTGTTTCCATCCTAATAATATTAAATCCTTGATTTATAAATATGAGATGCATTTCTGTTTATTTAGGTCTTTCTAAACTTTTTCAACAAAGTTTTGTATTTTTCAGGTATGAATCTTAACAGTAGTTTTGTTCAATTTCTCCCCAAATTCTTAATATTTTATTCTTTGATTAATTATTTTTTTAAATTTCATTTTCAGAATGTTAATACCTGGCATTTAGAAATACAATGTTTGCATATTTGTCTTATATTGTCCTGAACTAATAGAATTCAGTAGTATTTACTTATATTTCTTGGAATTTTTAATATACAGTATCTTATCATTTGTGAATAGAGAGAGATTAAGTACCAGAATACCTTATCTGTCTCCTGAGAAATCTGTTTGTGGGTTAACAAGCAATAGTTAGAACCAGACACAGTACAATGGACTGGTTCAAAATTGGGAAAGGAGTACAACAAGGCTTATATTGTCACCCTGCTTATTTAACTTACATGCAGAGAACATCATGTGAAATGCTAAGATGGATGAATCACAAGATGGAATCAAGATTCCTGGGAGAAATATCAACAACCTCAGATATGCAGATGATACTACTTTAATAACAGAAAGAAAAGAGGAATTAAAGAGCACCTTGATGACAGTGAAAGGACAGAATGGAAAAGCTGGCTTGAAAGTCAACATTAGAAAAAAAGAAAAGAAACCTAAAGTCATAGCATCCATTCCCATCACTACATGGCAAATAGAAAGGGAAATAGTGGAACCAGTGACAGATTTTGTTTTCTTGGGCTTCAAAATCACTACAGATGGTGACTGCAGCCATGAAGTTAAAAGATGCTTGCTCTTTGGAAGGAAAGCTATGATAAAGCTAAACAATGTTTTAAAAAGCAGAGACATTGCTTTACCGACAAAGGTGTATATAGTCAAACTTACGATTTTTCCAGTAGTCATGTATGAATGTGAGGGTTGGACTGTAAAGAGGGCTATGCACCAAAGAATTTATGTCTTTGAACTGTGGTGTTGGAGAAGATTCTTGAGAGTCCCTTGGACAGCAAGGAGATGAAACCAATCAATCTTAAAAGAAAATCAACCCTGAATATTCTTTGGAGGGACTGATGCTAAAGCTGAAGTTTCAATACATTGGCCACCTGATGTGAAAAGCTGATTCATTGGAAAACACCCAGATGCTGAATTTGAGCAAATTCTGGGAGATAGTGGAAGACAGAGGAGCCTGGCGTGCTGCAGTCCATGGGGTCACAAAGAGTCAAAAATGGCTTAGTGACTGAGTAACAGCAATTACAATTATTGAACAAAGTACACTTACAGTTCAAATTCCTTCCAGGAGGATCCATGCATTACTCAGATTTTAAACTAATTTCACCTTTTTAAAAAAAATTATAATGTAGCATAAGAAATGTTTAATAAAATCATTTCCATGAGTAAGACATCATGCTGTGTGATAATTAGCTCTGGACCTAAAGAAAGGCCAGTTCTAGGGCAAGATACATTGTTGCACAAGGCTTAAGGAAAGCATGAGGGAGAATGCTCACCTCCTACTGGAAGGGCCCTGGACTGCCTATCAACTCTCTCAGGGATGAATATGGGATGATACATCATGGCATGAAAATCTGAAGAATAATATTGGTATAAGACTATATATTTCTGATGTACAGTGAAGGAAAAGAAACCATTAGTACAAAAAGTCTTACTTTACAGTATTGTGACAGATCCCATGTTTAACATTTTCTTTAGAGCCTCTGTGACATCCTTATTCCTAAGACTATAGATTAAAGGATTAAGAACAGGAGTGAGTATGGTGTAAAATACAGATACAATCATATCCTTCTCAGGGGTGTGGTAGGAACTGGGGAGCATGTAGGTATAGACTGCAGCTCCAAAGAACAGGATGACCACAGTCATGTGGGAAGAACAAGTAGTGAAAGCCTTCTTCCTGCCCTCTACTGAATTCATCCTGTGGATGGTGAGGAGGATGAATGAATAAGAGCTTAAAATGACTGTCACAGGAATGAGGAGCATGAGGACACAGCACAGGTACATGAGTGTCTCATACAGGGAAGTGTCTGAGCAGGAAAGCTTCATTACAGCAGGGACCTCACAGAAGAAGTGATGGATCTCCCGGGATCTGCAGAAGGGGAAGGTCATGGTGACTGGTGTGAGCATGAAGCCATCCACTGATCCCAGGAACCAGCAGCCAGACACCAGGAGGAGCCACACCCTGTGGCTCATGAGGGTAGAATAGTGGAGTGGATGACAGATGGCCACATAGCGGTCATAGGCCATGGCAGCCAGAAGGAAATATTCTGAACCTACTAGAGTCAAATAGAGAAACATCTGCATTCCACATTCAGGGGCTGAAATCTCATTCACACCCATGACCTGGTCCATGAGCATCTTCGGCACAGTGACAGAAATGTACATCACATCCATGAGGGACAACTGACTAATAAAAAAATACATGGGAGTTTGCAGATGGGCATTAGAATGTATCAGAAGGATCAGGATGCTATTGCCAGACAAGGCCATCAGGAAAATCACAAAAATGACCACACAAAGGAGAGCTGGGTGCTTGGATCGACTGAAGAATCCCACGAGGATGAAATCCAACTGTCCAGTGTAGTTGGCCACCCAGGTGGAGTTGTCCATAAAGTTTCACCTAGATAAGCAAGGAGAGTTTTGAAATTAATAGATTGCTCTTGCGATATGGCTGCCTGATATTAATGTATAGTGAGCTTCTGCTGCATATGTGTTTGTGTTTTTGTCTGTGCGTGCATACACACCTGCATGCACAGCCATTTATGCGATCCAGTTGTGCTAATAAGAGGAGATGTTGTGGGGTTATAGATTAGAGGACTGTAAGATTCCTGCAATTCAATACATTCTTTGAAAGAGAAAGAATTCACAACTTGTCTTTCAGTGAGTATATTGTGGGTTAAAACAATCAGTTTACTAATGGTAAGTTTGCCAAAGTTCAATGTCATGAGATGTCCTGATGCAAACTCTACATAAATATATATTTAAGCAAATAAGAGCATATAAATATAAATAAGTATAATTATATTTCCAATTTTAACTGTGGGTAAGCAGAGTTTCATAGAGAATCCCATCTCTGTTTTATCTAGTACATGCTTCTGCAACATCATCTCTTTATAGTTCCTACCATTTGTTTCAAATATCAGGGAACAGAACTAGCATTTAGAAGGTCACAGCCATTTACAAGACAAGGCATTCATTGTTTCACAAGCATTATCTGCTTTATTGCCTACAACAATCAAGTTTTCATGGAAAAAGAGATGCATAAAGGAAAACTGAACAACACTGAGAAGTCTCTGACTCCATGTAATGTTCTGTCCCCTATCTTGCTGCTCACAGTACATATCTATGTTCAGTGCTGAAGACGAATAGAAAAAATTAAACTTTGTTACACTTAAGAAGGTCATAATCAGTCAATGAGGGAGAAATATTATATAAATGTTATTTAAACTAGAATATTAAAAGACATACAAAATCAATTATTAAGAACAGTAGGAAAAAAATATACCTGAACTTTCTTAAGAGAATGAGTAGTTTCTCCTATAATTTCTATCAGGCAGATTACATTTTGGAGCTTTTCATTTTCTGACATGTTAGATATTAAGTTTTATAAGTCCTTATCAACAAGAGGAAATATTGGCTCCATTTTCTGGAAAGAGTTTATAAATGCTTATGATGCAGTAATATTTCAAGTAGAATTTCCAAGTTTCAAATATATTTTATGTTATAATCCCAAAACTAATTACAATATTCAGCTTACTAACAATCCCATGTTCTGGAGTGATGAAGCTGCAGACAACTTTGAAAGTGAATTTGGTGATTTAACGTAGAATACAAAAAATTTGCCACATATTGCATTAACATATATTTCTGTCAATTTCTACCTTCACTGGCAAGTGAATGCTGAGCTCCATCTGTGTAAAATTTTAAAACTGTACAATTAAGACGAAATTACACCTGTGACTGAGTCTATTTGTGGTCAGAATGAAGCAAGGACCAGTGCAGTGGTTGGTACAAGTGGAGACCTCAAATCTATTTGTTGAGTAAATGAAAAGAGAGCAGAGGGCAAGTGGGAAGTGGGACTTTCATTTTTTTGGTAAATGAAAGTCACTGTGTTCAAGTGACACTGAATACATAGGACACCAGACAGATAAGGGAATTCTGTTTGTACCACAAAACACAATTGGCCTCCCTATTCAAAAGGGAGGCCAATTTCTTTCTTACTTTTCTCTACCAAATTGCCTGAGTTCAAAATCAACAAAATGGTGCTTATTAAACTTAGTAATTATTAACAGTAGTAGTAGAGTAGTAACAAATCTTACATTAATCTGGCAGCTTCTAAGCAATTGTTTTATTGCATTACTGTGCTTTTTGTCCCCAAGAGCCTATGAAGTACTTACTCATCTTATTTTCTCCTTTTACAAATTAAATAATTCACGTTCTTGGGGCATCTGCCTAGACTTGTGTCTCGGCTCAAGAGTTGGGACACAGATAATAGTGCAGAAATACTGTAGGATTCACTGTTCCCACCACAGTCTAAAATTTGGGTATTAGCTACCAACTGTAGATTTCCTCTAGGAAACAGATATGATTGAGACATTTATTTCAATGTTCTAAATCCAGAAATAACACCCATACCAAGTAAAATCAGTCCCTTTTCTTCTATTAATTTCAGTCTCAAGAAAAGAAATTACAATAATGTAGGAGGGTGTGTATTCTTTTGTCTGTATATAACTGGAAATCAAAACTTGTATCCTAATATGTTGCAGTAAATAAATGTAATATGAAAGATTCAAGAAAAAAAAACACATTTGCTTCTCTCCAGAGAAATAGATGATAGTGAAAAAATTTAGAAATAAGTTCAAACATTAACAGAATGTGCCAGAAACCCAAGTAAAAATATTAGTTACCCTTTTGATTCTTTTTTCCTGTCTTCCTATCTGATTGACCCCAAAATCAGATGATGCCAAAAACCTCATCTAGATGGACTAATGGAAAGTGGCCACAATTAACTATATAAAAAGAAACAGGAGAGTGACATCATCCCTGGTTTTACTATGCCCATTAAGGGAGTGGAACATGGTCTTCTATAAATTCCCTCTGGGTTTTTGTAGAATAATGAAATCAAGAGAGTTTAACAAATATCTGTACTGCACTTTTCTGATTTTTTTTCTCATTTTTAGCCACTTTTATTATTAAAGTAGAACTCTTAAGCAATATTAACAATAATCTTAAATCTTTACCATCATCAATAAATTATCTATGAAATAGATATTAGCTTATATATCTAATATAAGCCTTAGCCTTTTCACATTAAAAGTGTTTCACATATATATATATATATCCCCATGTAATTTTCAAGAATATTTTGTGAAATATTGGTGTTTGCCTTATCTTTCACAGATATAGACCCTGAAACTCATAGTCTAATTGATATGTCAAAAAGAGTACCAATAATTAGTAATGTAGTTGAGATAAATTTGAGAGGGTCTCCTTTACAGCTTCATCTGGATCACTCTTCATTATTAATGCTTTGCTGATTGTGTTCTTTCTTTTGTTACTCAGCTGCAATCTGTGTTGCACTGCATTTTTGGGTATTTTTTAAAAATTTAAATGTCAACATCTTGTTTATAGAAAAATATATATATTTAAAAAAAAAAAAAAAACCATTACAAAGAAAATATTTTAAAGGGGCCATAATCTAATCTATCAGATAAACATCATGCTTTAACAGTTTTATTTTGCCTTGAGATTACAAATATCTACAAACTGTACACCACACACCAGGCAGTTGGCATAAACAAGGCAACAAGAAGCAACCCCACCATCATGAAACTTGCAGGCAAATTGTTCTGAACCTTTTTCTATATGTGTGCTCTCAAACTATGTTGATTATTTTTCCATGCCATCTTTTGTCCATGACATCCTTGTCTAGAGAGTGACTCCTATTTAAAAGGCCTACACTTGGGGGCTGGAGACTCCCACATCCTCCAGGGTTTCAGCCTGCAAATGGTTTGTTCTAACCACTTGGTTAGAACATGGTTTCCCAGAAGACTGGAAGAAGGAAGAAATTGCATCTTTTTTCTTGTTTCTGATGAATATCTCTGGCAGCAGCTGTAAGCTATTGAGAAACATGCAGGAACTGGAGGTACCTCAAAGGCAGTTTCAGTGTCATTAGTGGGAAGCAGGACTCTGGGCTGCAGCGGGGAAGGGTCCCCTCAGTAATCATAGAATGCAGCATCTCAGTCAGCTCAGTAGTGTGGGGAATGTGAGGCTCCAGTGTTTGGCAAAGACTTGACATTTCCTTCACTTTTCCCCCAGCTTTCACTCCAGCCCATTGACATCCCCATAACCAATCCCCTGAAGTAAATTTCTTCACTTCAAAGTGTGTAAAATGGGACTGGATATTAAATAATGAGGTTAATGTTCTATCAAATGAATATACATTCACTACAATTCCCCATAATATTGAATAATTGTGTTTCATTCACATTCTAAATTACAAGTTGTGACAATAATGATAAAAATATATAGAATACATTCTCTGAATGTAATTTCCCCTAAGATAATTTATCAGAGGGTATAGAATACTTGTAGGCTTCCCTGTGAAAGGTTGTTGCTGAATCATGCAAAGACGCCAGGATTCTTGGCCTCCGGAGGAGAAAAATTCAATCCGGGATCAGAGACAAGGCTTAATTGCTCAGAGCTTTTGTGTAGTAAAGTTGTATTAAAGTATAAAGGAGATAGAGAGAGCTTCTGACATAGGCATCAGAAGGGGCAGAAAGAGCACCCCCTTGCTAGTGTTAGCAAAGCAGTTATATACTCTCCAATGAATCCAAAGAAGGTCTGGAGGCTTTTTAGTTCCTCTTCACTTTCTGCATAACATGATTAGCCAGGTTTAATCCAAAGACTGTCCTCAGGCAGGATACATAATCCTAAGGAATGTAGAGGAAAAAAAAAAGAAAGTTTGTCCTTTCTTCCTCCTTGAGAATTCCAGACCCCTCTCTCCTTGGGGACCCCTAGACTTCTTATCAACCTGCCTAGGAAATGACTCTCACCTCGTAGTTCAAATGGTAAAGAATCTGCCTGTAGCACAGGAGACCCAGGTTCAATCCCTGGGTCAGGAATATTCCCTGGAGAAGGGAATGGCAATCCCCTCTAATATTCTAGCCTGGAGAATCCCATAGACAGAGGAGCCGGGTGAAAATACTTCACATTTCTTCATACACAACACAGAATTGCTTTTCCACAAATGTCTTCAAATGTGCTATGATATCAAATTTCACTTGAACTATATTAAATTGTATGTGCTTTTCCATCTCAGTCAATTTGATAGGCATATAATTAACACCTGCTATATTGCTGATCTTGTTTGTGACACCAGTTGTCTTGCTGTTCACACTATTCACACTGTTCGCTGAACCCAGGGTAGACAATGCATGAGCTAAGAGGCTAGAAGAAGATTCAAGGAACCAGAGGAATGGCAGACACACTTATTCTCTCCTGGCTGGCACAGCAGCCATAAAACAGCATCTCTCCTTGCTGAAGCAGCAGCTGTAGAGGCAGTCATAACATGACACAACATAACCACACACAACACTGTGAGCAAGTGTGTACCTTGTGACATGCATGCACAATGCCATAAGCAGTCTCAGCTGTTACACAACCATGCAAAGTCATTGTTTACAGAACATGGAGCAAGAGAGCCTGACCATGCCATATTGGCTAATTTGTCTTTATCCACATCTGCCTTTCTTGATTACTCATATGGTCATAACTTTTCATATGTTTATCCATGTAATTACTGCTTATGTGAACATGTTTATATCTTTTGCACATTTAATTTTTAAGTCTTTCTTTAAAAGTATGAAAGTATTACTATATTAAAAATAGTAACTCTTTGTGAGTAGTGTTCATTATTTTTTCCTAAATTTTTGATTGTGATATTTTATCTCATCAGAATATTTTATTTAGTTTAATGTGTGGTTTATTTTAGCATTTTTGTGTTTAGGAAGTCCTTACACAGTTTGGAATCATTAAAAATAATTATTTTTGCATTTTTTTAAAGAATGAGTTTCACAGTATTTTTGAACAGTTAATTTCTAACCCAGCAATAACTTCTTGGGGGTGTAATATGGAGTGGATTTCTAACATGGTTTTCAAGTAGAGACTAACTTCAAGGACAAAAGAATTTGATCTTTCATTCACTCATTCCAAAAATATACATTCACTACCATTTATGTGCCAGCTGCATTTATCTTTCTCAAGATTGCTTTGGCTTTTCAGGGTCTTTTGTGTTTCTATAAAAATTGAAAAATCTTTTGTTCTATTTCTATGAAAAAATACCATTGGTAATTTGATAGGAAACTGTGGAAAATTCTGAAAGAGATGGGAATACCAGACCACCTGACCTGCCTCTTGAGAAATCTGAGCCACAGTCAGCTCCTGGTCTTGTTTTTGCTGACTGTATAGAGCTTCTCCATCTTTGGCTGCAAAGAATATAATCAATCTGATTTCGGTGTTGACCATCTGGTGATGTCCACGTGTAGAGTCTTCTCTTGTGTTGTTGGAAGAGGGTGTTTGCTATGACCAGTGCGTTCATTTGACAAAACTCTATTAGCCTTTGCCCTGCTTCATTCTGTACTCCAAGGCCAAATTTGCCTGTTACTCCAGGTGTTTCTTGACTTCCTACTTTTGCATTCCAGTCCCCTATAATGAAAAGGACATCTCTTTTGGGTGTTAGTTCTAAAAGGTCTTGTAGGTCTTCATAGAACTGTTCAACTTCAGCTTCTTGAGCATTACTGGTTGGGGCATAGACTTGGATTACTGTGATATTAAATGGTTTGCCTTTGAAACGAACAGAGCTCATTCTGTCATTTTTGAGACTGCATCCAAGTACTGCATTTCAGACTCTTTGGTGACCAGGATGGCTACTCTATTTCTTCTAAGGGATTCCTGCCCACAGTAGTAGATATAATGGTCATCTCAGTTAAATTCACCCATTCCAGTCCATTTTAGGTCACTGATTCCTAGAATGCCAACATTCACTCTTGCCATCTCCCGTTTGACCACTTCTAATTTGCCTTGATTCATGGACCTAAAATTCCAGATCCTATTCAATATTGCTCTTTACAGTATTGGACCTTGCTTCTATCACCAGTCCCATCCACAACTGGGTATTGGTTTTGCTTTGGCTCCATCCCTTCATTCTTTCTGGAGTTATTTCTCCACTGATCTCCTATAGCATATTGGGCACCTACTGACCTGGGGACTTCCTCTTTCAATATCCTATCATTTTGCCTTTTCATACTGTTCATGAGGTTCTCAAGGCAAGAATACTGAAGTGATTTGCCTTTCCCTTCTCCAGTGGACCACATTCTGTCAGACCTCTCCACCATGACCCGCCCATCTTGGGTGGCCCCACACGGCATGGCTTAGTTTCATTGAGTTAGCCAAGGCTGTGGTCCATGTGATTAGATTGACTAGTTTCCTGTGATTATGGTTTCAGTGTTTCTGCCCTCGGAAGCCCTCTTGCAACACCTACAGTTTTACTTGGGTTTCTCTTACCTTGGACGGGGGTATCTCTTCATGGCTACTCCAGCAAAGCACAGCTGCTGCTCCTTACCATGGACAAGGGGTATCTCCTCACCGCTGCCCCTCCTGACCTTGAACATGGAATAGCTCCTCTAGGCCCTCCTGCGCCCGCTCAGCCACCGCTACTTGGACGTGGGGTTGCTCCTCTCAGCCGCAGCCCCTGGCCTCAGGCGGGGGTAGCTCCTCCCGGCTGCCACCCCTGACCTCAGACTTTGGGTAGCTCCTCTCAGCCGCGCTTGTGCGCCATTGCTGCCAAGGATCACAAGGGAACAATAGATGATTTTGAACACTGTCCTTGAAACTGACCAGATTGCAATGTGTGTTTGAACTTGTTATGACCAAACACATTATTTTTAACCTATGAAACTGATAACCCCACTTTAATAATACCAAGCTATTTTCTCATATGCAATTTTAATATCAGAGACATTTTAAATCAGTTCTGGGTCAAGTTCTGACTAGTTGTTTATGTTCTGCCTTTCTTAAATTTAATTTGTTTTTATAAGGAGAGAGAGAAAGTTCTAAATAAATATATAGGAAAATATATAAACTGGAAAATATAATTTTAAACTTTCAAAATGTACAATATTTTTATGAAAAAGTAGATATGTTTGTTCTTTGATAGCTCCAACACCTAAATGGTTTGTGCTCAGTCGCTGAGTTGTGTCCAACTCTTTGCCACCCCATGGACTGTAGCCCAACATGCTCCTCTGTCCATGGAATTCCTTCCCCAGGCAAGAACACTGGAATGGGTTGCCATTTTCTACTTCAAGGGATCTTCCCAACCCAGGGATCAAAGCCAAGTCTCTTGCGTCTCCTGCATTGGCAGGCAGATTCTTTACCAGTGCACCACCTGGGAATTCCCATCTGTACCATGAGTGGAAAGTTACAATATAACTTGCAAAACCTGATGGAAAAACAGAAATCAAGATGGTGGATACTGAGAGTCTCTAATAAAGTAAAATTTCAGAGTAGAACTGGTGCCAAGTGTGGATAATATGAATAAATAAGAAAACTGAAACTTCCTCCTGACTTTCCCCAGGACAGTTTAGTTTTTACGCTTGCTCAGCACTGCAGCGGACCTAAGAAAACACATTTACCTCAATTCTCTAAAGTGAAAAAACCGATGATGTAACTCTCCCCCGACCATTTGGATTTATACTTGATGCCCAGGCCAGGTTCATTCAGCTGGTGTGGCTTACATTCACTCTCTGATGGAGGAGAGAATGTGGAACAAAAGGTAAGTGCTCAGATTGTTGTGTCTTTTTCCTGAAATGAGGCATGTTAGCATATATCTCCAGAACTTTATAGAACTGCAAGGAAAAAAAGGAGCAAAGATGTGTGATTACTGTTGCTATCTCTTACGTAATTCTAATTTTAGATTTCCTGAAATCCAAGATTTTTTGATCTAGGTACATTATGTTTTGCTTCACACTTCCATGTGTCTCAGTTACTGTGTGATTTTTTTCTCTGCAATTTTCTCTAAACTGTGCAGAAAATCTGAGACTGACCAGACCTCAATCAGTCATGAAGCTCCTGACTTTTCCACTATCTAAAACTGGATTATCTTGTTAACTTAAATAATTTTAGGACTACAGAAATTAAAATGGAAAATTGAAATTTTCAGGCAAAGCAATTGTCAATCAAGGCTGATGAATTATAGAAAGGAGAATTTTACTACTTTTCTGAGTAAACAAAGTAATAGAGGGATCACTCTGCTATGTTATAGGGATGTAGCTTTATGTTTAGTTTAACCCAATTGTTCCATATACACGTTTATCTTCATTCATTCATTTACTGGGCATGAAATATCTAATGTCTTGATTACCTGGGGGAATAAATGGAGTCAGCCAAAGGAGAAATAAATGTTTAAGATTTTTTCAACTAAATAATTGCCATGCAGGACATCAGTAGCTTTTGTTTTTGTAGTTTCTTGCAAAAATCATTTCTCTGCATAAACTTAATACAAGAAGTGATTTAGACTTTGCTTTGAGGTTGAGAGGGGGATCGATCAGCATATAGTTGACCTCCTGCTCCACCAGGGTCTGTACCTTGAATGTTTCCTCCTCTGTACAAGGTCTGGAACCAAGCACCCTTCTTCTGCATGCTAGGTCGGCACCTCTCCTGCCCTGCATCATGTCCATATCCTGAGTGCTTTTCTGCCCTGTACGAGGTCTGCTCCCTCCCTGCCCCATTTTCCCTGTACAATATCTGCACCCCGGGTACGCTCCTTTCCTATGAACCCCTTCTGCACTCCTTTCCTGTATGTTATTTGTACACAAGTGACCTCTTCCCCTGTAAAGGTCTGCATTAGTCCTACCCTTCTGCCCCACACCAGGTCAGTAACCTGAGCTGCTCTACCCAGGCAGGCTGGGCATTTTCTGCTCCGATGCCCCTGATGGTCATCTTTATGGAGCTTTATTGTTCAAGGAAAAACACAATAAACTGAAGTGCTTAGCAGGGAAAGGGTAGAAAATATTTCAGATTTCAGCTTTGACTTCTATCACTGAGCACTGGAGGAGCTGATGAGTCCAAAAGTGGAGTAGGAGCTTTACTGAATAGCTTCATCAACGTCTGCATTGTTACAGACTCACTGTGTTTTTCCTAATCTAGATTTCTGATCATCCCATGAGACGGTTCTTTTATATCTTCAGTTTGGGGTAAAAAACAAATAATGCTGAGTGTAAACAACTTGTCTGTTTATACAGTTTTCAGCTTTCCAGATGTATTTCATATTCCTCTCTAGATCTGTGGCCAAAATGCAACCTGGCTTTGAACTTTTGATTCTACATCAATACAACTTCATTTTTTTTTTGAATAGCTCAAAGTAGTTTTCTTACTGGAAAGGTGTTAAGAAACCATATATGTTTGAAATATCTAAAACCAATGAATCTTATTTCTTCCTCAGGTGAGAACTGTAACCAAAACCATGTACTCAGGGAGTCAAAATTCACAGAATCAAACTTCAAATGATTTCATCCTCGTGGGACTCTTTGGTGAAACCAAACATGCCCTCCTCCTCTACACTGTGACCTTCATCTTCTTCCTGATGGCCCTAGCTGGGAACGCCCTCCTCATCATCGTCATCCACCTGGAGCCCTGCCTGCACACCCCCATGTACTTCTTCATCAGCCAGCTCTCCCTCATGGACCTCATGTACATATCTGTGACTGTGCCCAAGGTGCTCCTGGCCCAGGTGACCCGAGATCATACAATTTCTCCCTCAGGTTGCGGGATCCAGATGTTCTTCTATCTGACGCTCGCTGGAGCTGAATTTTTTCTCCTGTCTGCCATGGCCTACGACCGATATGCTGCCATTTGCAGACCTCTCCATTATCCCCTGCTGATGAACCAGAGGGTCTGTGAATGCCTGGTGTGTGGATGCTGGTTCCTAGGAATGGTGGATGGTTTGTTGCTCACACCCATCACTATGAGCTTCCCCTTTTGTCATTCCAGAAAAATCCTGAGTTTCTTCTGTGAGGCTCCAGCCTTGATGAAGCTCTCCTGCTCCGATATCTCCCTCTACAAGATGGTGATGTACCTGTGCTGTGTTCTTATGCTCCTCATCCCCACTGTGGTCATCTCAAGCTCATATGCCCTCATCCTGCACCTCATCCACAGAATGCGTTCATCAGAGAGCCACAGGAAAGCCTTTGCCACCTGCTCCTCCCACGTGATTGTAGTGCTGCTCTTCTTTGGTGCTGCGATTTACACCTACATGCTTCCTAGTTCCTACCACACAGCTGAGCAGGACAGGATGGTGTCAGCCTTTTATACCATCATCACCCCTGTGCTGAACCCCCTCATTTACAGCCTCCGGAATAAGGATGTCACAGGGGCTCTGAGGAGCAGGATGCAGTCAGGGCTGAGCCTAAGAAAAGTTGTAAAGAAGAAAACCTGAGGATGACCATATATTTTTCCCCTATTATATTATTCCTCCCCTCCCTATTTCTCCTCTCCTTTGTCACCTGTTGGGCTGCAAACACTGAGCCCAGTAATCACTTTCTTCTTTCTTATGCATATGATATTTCTTCAGCATATGATTTACCTATCATAATTTATCTCATTATATTCAATGTCTTTGCACTCCATTTGTCTGTGATATGATAGCTGTCATAAAGGAAACTGCACATAGTGCCTTTTTATCTGCTCTCATACCCCAAGTTTATTGATCATTTTAGTATGAGTTGTGTGACATTTTTAGCTTTCCCAAATCTTTTCAATTGCTTACATATATTGGTTTTTAGACATGGAAAGAAAAACTTCTTAATCAAGTTACTTGTAAGACTAAGTGGCATAATATTCACAGACATCCCTAACACCTGCTCCAAACTGAGTTCTCTTTCTGTCTCTATAAATCCTAGCCTCTTTTTTGCCTTCAGGGAGTGGAGGTGTGAGAGATGGTGTAGAACCATAAGGACCTCAGCTAAATCTTAGATTTGCTACTAAGCAGCTCTGAGGAGCTGATTATGCCACCACTGCCTTGTTTTTGCTCCACTAAAATAGAACTAGCAATATAAGCATCATCATGGAGTTTTGAATGTTAAGTGAATTTAATTCATTGGCCCAGTCCAGGGCCTGGCCCCTTGAAAGGTCTAGATAAATAGTTGCTCTTTCTTTTTTTTTTTTTTTACAGGGAGGGAGGAGGGAGGGGGGTTCAGGATGGGGAACATGTGTATACCTGTGGCAGATTCATGTTGATGTACGGCAAAACCAATACAACATTGTAAAGTAATTAACCTCCAATTAAAATAAATAAATTTATATTAAAAAATTTTAATTCAATAAAAAATGTGATACACAGAAAAAAAAATAGTTGCCCTTTCTAAGGTGTGACAGAATCAAGATGACTTTGCCCATGACTCTGCCTCTGTGTGTCTGTTCCACATCTTCATGGATAAAGGGAGCCAGTGCAGATTCTCTGTCACCTGAGAGGAGCTCGTTAGCTGTCTACTGAATTAAACTGTAGCATTTCTGGTATTTTTTTCATCTTCCAATTGGGCAGTTTCTTGGAAGTATTTGATTAAATTGTAAAACCATATTACATTTGTGTCAAGTCACAAATGTATAATTTTTCAAATATCATTTGATGAAAATGATGTAAATGCCGTTCTGTCAAACTCTCTGAAAAGCAGCTGTTCCTAGATTCTTGAATCATTTAATCGTTTATTATATCTTGATGGATTACCTTCTATGTTGCACATGGTCTGCAATTTCTGAGAGACACAACAGTGGCCAGAACACAAGCCCTTACTTCAAGGAGTTTATTTGTTAGTGGAGAGAGAGCTGTGTAGACAGGAGTTCCCAGTTACAAGCACTATGAGATGACTGCACCCAGGAAGCCCTGCAGCATCTAGATGGGAAGCCCAGATTTGAGCGGTTATCCTAAACTAAAGATCAGATACATGTAAAGAGACAAAAGAACATTTCAAAGAGAGGACCAGCAAATGAACAGACATGAGTATAAAAAAGGCAGTGGAGATATCAGGAAACTATAAAGACCAAATTAAGCATAGATTTACACTGAAATGAACAAGGAGAATGTAAAAATATATATTTTATTTATTAAATTAAATTTAACATATTTAATTAAATATGCTAAATACATTAAAATAA
>SJYQ01104581.1:177461-231233 GCA_006410935.1 Redunca redunca
CTAGTTCCTCTGCCTTTTCTAAAACCAGCTTGAACATCTGGAATGTCATGGTTCATGTACTGTTGAAGCCTGGCTTGGAGAATTTTGAGCATTGCTTTACTAGCATGTGAGATGAGTGCAATTGTGTGGTAGTCTGAACATTCTTTGGCATTGCCTTTCTTTGGGATTGGAATGAAAACTGACCTTTTCCAGTCCTGTGGCCACTGCTGAGTATTCCAAATTTGCTGGCATATTGAGTTTAGCACTTTCACAGCATCATCTTTTAGGATTTGAAATAGCTCAACTGGAATTCCATCACCTCCACTAGCTTTGTTCATAGTGATGCTTCCTAAGGCTCACTTGACTTCACATTCCAGGATGTCTGGCTTTAGGTGAGTGATCACGCCATCATGATTATCTGGGTAGTGAGGATCTTTTTTGTATAGTTCTTCTGTGTATTCTTGCCACCTCTTCTCAATATCTTCTGCTTCTGTTAGCTTCATACTGCTTCTGTCCTTTATTGTGCCCATATTTGTATGAACTGTTCCCTTGGTATCTCTAATTTTCTTGAAGAGATCTCTAGACTTTCCCATTCTATTGTTTTCCTCTATTTCTTTGCACTGATCACTGAGGAAGGCTTTCTTATCTCTCCTTGCTATTTTTTGGAACTCTGCACTCAAATGGGTATATCTTTACTTTTCTCGTTTGCCTTTTGCTTCTCTTCTATTCACAGCTATTTTGTAAGGCTTTCTCAGACTATTGTTTTGCCTTTTTGCATTTCTTTTCTTTGGGGATGGTCTTGATCCCTGCCTTCTGTACAATGTCATGAACTTCCATCCATAGTTCACCAGGCATTCTATCAGATCTAATCCCTTGAATCTATTTGTCACTTCCACTGTACAATCATAAGGGATTTGACTTGAGTCATATTGAATGGTCAAGTAGTTTTCCCTACTTTCTTCAATTTAAGTCTGAATCTGGCAATAAGGACTTCATGGTCTGTGCCACAGTCAGCTCCCAGTCTTGTTTTTGCTGACTGTATAGAACTTCTACATCTTTAGCTGCTGAGAATATAATCAATCTGATTTCAGTATTGACCATCTGTCAATGTCCATATGTAGAGTCTTCTCTTGTGTTATTGGAAGAGGGTGTTTGCTATGACCAGTGTGTTCTTGGCAAAACTCTATTAGCCTTTTCCCTGCTTCATTCTGTACCCCAAGGCCAAATTTGCCTGTTACTCCAGGTATTTCCTGACTCCCCACTTTTGCATTCCAGTTCTAATGAATTATATATAATTCATTAATATAAAATTAAATATCAATTTTACAATATTTGTTCTAATATTAGAGTTTTAGAAATTGTAAAAGGCAGGGATAGAAGCAAACATACCTAATAGAAAGTGGTTTACCATTCTCAAGGAAGAGAAATGGAAATTAATTCTCAATTGAATAAAGAACAATTTGAGAATTTTCTGAATTATTTTCTTAGCTTGGGGATGGTACATGGGGATGACCCAGAGAGGTGTTATGGGGTGGGAGGCGGGAGGGGGTTTATGTTTGGGAACGCACGTACACCCATGGTGGATTCATGTCAATGTATGGCAAAACCAATACAGTATTGTAAAATAAAACAAAGTTAAAATAAAAATTTTTTAAAATTTTTCTCCTTCAGTATTTCCAGCTGCCACCTAATTGATATGTAGTACATTACATTCAAAAACTATAGCAGGGGGGAGGGGGAGAAGATGGCGGAGGAATAGGACGAGGAGATTACTTTCTCCCTCACAAATTCCTCAAAAAACTATAGCAAAATATTCTCCTGTTTTGTCTTCTATATTCTTCTAATCAATTATTCTTCCAAAATATAAAATTGTATTGTGAAAATTAACATTGCAAAAAAAGTGTTTTGGTTTAAAGTTTATACTTTATGAAATGTATGTAAAGCTACCACAAAGTGCCCATCCTCCACATATATAAGGAAAACTTCCCTCATGCCTGAAGTCTCTATATCTGTTTATCCAACACCATTATTGCCTGAAAGGCAGCCACTGTCCTCAATTTTATTTAAAAATATAGACTTATGGTCTATTAATGTATACCTAACAACATTAATTGATTTTATTTATATATGGATGGATTATTTTCTTTATAAGTTCAGTTCAGTCGCTCAGTCATGTCCAATTCTTTGCGACCCCATGGACACTAGGCTTCCCTGTCCATCACAAACTCCTAGGGGTTGCTCAAATTCGTGTCCACTAAGTCAGTGATGCCATCCAACCATCTCATCCTGTCATCCCTTTCTCCTCCTGTCATCAGTCTTTCCCAGCATCACGGTCTTTTCCATTGAGTCAGCTTTTTGCATCAGGTGGCCAAAGTATTGGAGCTTCAGCTTCAGCATTAGTCCTTCCAATGAGTATTCAGTATAGATTTCCTTTAGATTTGACTGCTTTGATCTTCTTGAAGTCCAAGGAACTCTCAAGAGTCTTCTCCAACACCACAGTTCAAAAGCATCAATTCTTTAGCACTCAGCGTTTTTTATGGTCCAACTCTCAGATCTATACATAACTACTGGAAAAACNTTTAGATTTGACTGCTTTGATCTCCTTGAAGTCCAAGGAACTCTCAAGAGTCTTCTCCAACACCACAGTTCAAAAGCATCAATTCTTTAGCACTCAGCGTTTTTTATGGTCCAACTCTCAGATCTATACATAACTACTGGAAAAACGATAGCTTTGGCTATATGGACCTTTGTTGGCAAAGTAATGTCTCTCCTTTTTAATATGTCATCTTGGTTGGTCATAGCTCTTGTTCCAAGGAGCAAGCATTTCTTCATTTCATGGCTTCAGTCACCATCTGCAGTGACTTTGGAGCCCAAGAAAATAAACTCTGTCATTGTTTTTATTGTTTCTCCAACTATTTGCCATGAAGTGATGGAACTGGATGCCATGATCTTCATTTTTTGAGTACTGAGTTTTAAGCCAGCTTTTTCACTCTTCTCTTTCACTTTCATCAAGAGGCTGTTTAGTTCCTCTTTACTTTCTGCCATAAGGGTGGTGTCATCTGCATTTCTGAGGTTATTGATATTTTTCCCAGAAATCTTGGTTCCAGCTTGTGCTTCATCCAGCCTGGCATCTTGCAAAATGTGCTCTGCATATAAGTTAAATATGCTGGATGAAGTACAAGCTGGGATCAAGATTGCCAGGAGAAATATCAATAACCTCAGATATGTGGATGACATCACCCTTATAGCAGAAAGTGAAGAACTAAAGAGCCCTTGATGAAAGTGAAGGAGAAGAATGAAAAAGTTAGCTTAAAACTTAACATTTAAAAAACTAAGATTGTGGCCTCTGATCCCATCACTTCATGGTAAATAGATAGGGAAAAAATGGAAATGGTGGCATATTTTATTTTCTTGTGCTCCAAAATCACTGTGGATGGTGAGTGCAGCCATGAAATTAAAAGACATTTGCTCCTTGGAAGAAAAGCTATGACAGTCCTAGACATTGTATTAAAAAGAGAGACATCACTTTGCCAACAAAGCTCTGTATAGTCAAAGCTTTGGTTTTTCCAGTAGTCATGTACAGATGTGGGAGTTGGACCATTAAGAAAGCTGAAATTTTTAGCTATTTTTTATCTCTCCATTTTAATGGAGAGAATATCGGAATAGACATTTTTCCAAAGCAGACACTCAGATGGCCATTAGGCATAAGACAAGATGTTTAACATTACTAGTCATCAGGAATATACAAATCAAAACCAGAATAAAATATCACCACAAACCTGTTAGAATGGCTATTAGCAAAAGATAACATGTATGGATATGAGAACTGGACCATAAAGAAAGCTGAGTGCTGAAGAATTGATGCTTTTGAACTGTGGCATTGGAGAAGACTCTTGAGAGTCCCTTGGATATTAAGGAGGTCCAACCAGTCCATCCTAAAGGAAATCAGTCCTGAATATTCATTGGAAGGACTGACGCTGAAGCTGAAACCAATACTTGGGCCACCTGATGTGAAGAACTGAGTCATTTGAAAAGACCTTGATGCTGGGAAAGATTGAAGGCAGGAGAAGGGGATTTCAGAGGATAAGATGGTTGGATGGCATCACCAACTCAATGGACATGAGTTTGAACAAGCTCTGGGAGTTGGTGATGGACAGGAAAGCCTGATGTGCTGCAGTCCATGGGGTCACAAAGAGTCAGACATGACTGAATGACTGAACTGAACTGAATAAGTGATGATGAGATGGAGAAAGGGAACACTTGATAGCTATTGATTATAATGTAAATTGGTGCAAATATTGCATAAAAAAGTAAAGTGGTTCCTCAAACAATTTAAAATGGAAGTAGCATATGAATATTTATCCAAAGAAAACAAAAATAATGTTTTTAAAAAGATATCTGCAAGATCACCAAGATGACAGAGTAGAAAGTGTCTGAGCTCTCTTCCTCTCATGAGCAATACCATGACTATATACGAACTCAACATAGTGAAGTGAAGTCGTTCAGTTGTGCCCAACTCTTTGCAACCCCATGGACTGTAGCCTGCCAGGCTCCTCTGTCCATGGGATTTTCCAAGCAAGAGTACTGGAGTGGGTTGCCATTTCCTTCCCCAGGAGATCTTCCAACCCAGGGATTGAACCCAAGTCTCTTGCATCAGGCAGATGCTTTACCATCTGAGCCACCAGGGAAGCTGTAAACGGAACATCAGGTCAGTTCAGTTCAGTCACTCAGTTGTGTCCGACTCTTTGCAACCACATGAATCGCAGCACGCCAGGCCTCCCTGTCCGTCACCAACTCCCGGAGTTCACTCAGACTCACATCCATCGAGTCAGTGATGCCATCCAGCCATCTCATCCTCTGTCGTTCCCTTCTCCTCCTGCCCCCAATCCCTCCCAGCATCAAAGTCTTTTCCAATGAGTCAACTCTTCGCGTGAGGTGGCCAAAGTACTGAAGTTTCAGCTTCAGCATCATTCCTTCCAAAGAACTCCCAGGGCGGATCTCCTTCACAATGGACTGGTTGGATCTCCTTGCAGTCCAAGGGACTCTCAAGAGTCTTCTCCAACACCACAGTTCAAAAGCATCAATTCTTCGGCGCTCAGCTTTCTTCACAGTCCAACTCTCACATCCATACATGACCACTGGAAAAACCATAGCCTTGACTAGACGGACCTTTGTTGGCAAAGTAATGTCTCTGCTTTTCAATATGCTATCTAGGTTAGTCATAACTTTTCTTCCAAGCATCTTTTAATTTCATGTCTGCAGTCACCATCTGCAGTGATTTTGGAGCCCAAAAAAATAAAGTCTGGCACTGTTTTCACTGTTTCCCCATCTATTTCCCATGAAGTGATGGGACCAGATGCCATAAGAGTGTCTAAATATATAAAGCAAATATTTAGGAATACCACAACTATATTTGAACTCAACATAACAGTGTCTAAATATATAAGGCAAATATTTAAGAAGTCAAGGAATAAACACAATAAAAGTAGGGGAAATGTACATGCTACTTACACCAATAGACAGATCATCCAAACAGAAATACAGTAAGGAAACACTGGCATTAAATGACACATTGTATCAGAGGGATTTAATAGATACAGCATTCTGTCTAAAGGGGCTTCCCAGGTAGTGCTAGTGGCATAAAGAATCTGCCTGCCAATGCAGAAGACATAATAGACATGGGTTCAGGAAAATCCCCTGAAGAGGACAAGGTAACCCTCTCCAGTATTCTTATATGAGAGAATCCCATGGATAGAAGAGCCTAATGAGCTACAGTCCATAGGGTTGAAAACAGTTGGACACAACTGAGGCTACTTAGTATGCACACACACACACTCCATCTGAAAGCAACAAAATACACATTCTTTTCAAGAATATATGGAATATTGTCCAAGATGGATCATATATGAGTCCAAAAAGCAAGCATTTGTAAAGTTAGGAAAGTTAAAATTAAGCATACTTTCCAACCACAGTGCTATGAACCTGGAAATCAACTGCAAGGAAAAAAAACAACAACGGCAAAAAAAAAAACCACAAACACAAGGAGACCAGAAAATATGCTACTAAACAACCAATGGATCACTGAAGAAATCAAATAGGAAATCAAAAAATACCGAGACATATAAAAACAAAAATGTAGTGATTCAAAACCTACAGAACAAACCAAAACCAGTTCTAAGAGTGAAGGAATCATCAGTATCAGAGGAGAAATAAAATAGAAACTAAAAAACAATAGAAACATCAATAAAGCTAAATGTATCAGGTATAATATATTCTCTTACCAACTTTTGTCTATGGTATATGTTTCAGCATATCCTCTTTCATTTTTATTTTATTTATACATTCCCTCTTTGCTTTTTTCATGAATATTGCTAAAGGTTTGTCACTTTTGCTTACCTTTAAAAAATATTTTTGTTTAATTGATCTTTATTACTTTATTTAGGCAGGGGCAAGGAATAGCTACTTATTCAGAAAAGTCGATAAACCAAGAAGGTGGTAGACTAGTGTCTTAAAGACCAATCTTGCCTGAGTTACAATTCAGGTTTCTTTTTTCTTTTCCTATTTTTTAATTGGAGGAAAATTTATAATATACTCTGGCTTCTCTTCAGATAGTATACTCTGATATTTTCTGTTGTCTTTTGAGTCTGTATTTTATTTATTTCTACTTTGCCCTTTGTTATTTCATTTCTTCTACTTAATTTGGGCTACTTTTGTTTTTCTTTTGCCACTTTCTTGTGGTGTAAAATTACAGTGTTTACTTGAGACTTTTCTACATGCTAACATCTAGTTAGTATGTAAACCATGCCCCTCTACCCCAGTCATGAGGGTATTAGTGGAAGTACAAGGCTGATAATTTTTACAATGACTGAAGGGTCAGTTAGGAGACCTGACATAAACTGAATGACAACTTGATATCAACCCCCCACCAACATGTAACTCTTACAGAAAATGCAGAAAAAGAGGGATAACTTCTTCATCCTGAGGTTTATGAAAAGGTAAGACAAGAAGTCCTGGCTGAACTGACCCCAGGAAGGGCCAAAAATGTATGGCCAATATGACTCCTTTCGAAAAAGGATGATTAGAAACTTCAGATACTTGTTAGTGTTTGTTGATGTTTTTCCAGAATGAATGGAAGCATACCCCTCTTGGACAGAAGGAAAAAAAAAACCTCTGAAGTGGTTAAAGCTTTCCTTAAGGAAGTATACCCTGATTTGCATAGGTTCAGTTCAGTTCAGTCTCTCAGTCATGTCCGATTCTTTGCAACCCCATGAACAGCAGCATGCCAGGCCTCCCTTCCATCACCAACTCCCGGAGTTCACCCAAACCCATGTCCATTGAATTGGTGATGCCATCCAACCATCTCATCCTCTGTCGTCCCCTTCTCCTCCTGCTCTCAATCTTTCCCAGCATCAGGGTCTTCTCAACTGAGTCAGTTCTTCGCATCAGGTGGCCAGAGTATTGCATAGGTTAATCCCCTTCAAAATGATCGTGGTCTGCTCTCTTCTCTCCAGTATAATTCAATAGGTGTCATCTTGATTGGAAACTGCATGCATCCTAGAGGCCACAATCAATAGGACAAATGGGAAAAAATAAATAAGCATGGCTAAAATAAGCTAGAAAACTAATTTAACTTGGAATAAGGCCTTTCCAGTTGCCCTGCTGCAGATTAGAGTGGCTCTCAAAAGCAGCCTGAAATTAAGCCCTCTTAAATTATTGTATGGATGTGAGAGTTGGACTGTGAAGAAGGCTGAGCACTGAAGAATTGATGCTTTTGAACTGTGGTGTTGGAGAAGACTCTTGAGAGTCCCTTGGACTGCAAGGAGATCCAACCAGTCCATTCTGAAGGAGATCAGCCCTGGGAGTTCTTTGGAAGGAATGATGCTGAAGCTGAAACTTCAGTACTTTGGCCACCTCATGCAAAGAGTTGACTCATTGGAAAAGACTCTGATGCTGGGAGGGACTGGGGGCAGGAGGAAAAGGGGACAACAGAGGATGAGATGGCTGGATGGCATCACTGACTCGATGGACGTGAGTCTGAGTGAACTGTGGGAGTTGATGATGGACAGGGAGGCCTGGTGTGTTGCGATTCAGGGGATCGCAAAGAGTCAGATGCGACTGAGTGACTGAACTGAACTGAACTGAAATTATTGTATTGTAGGCCATTCCAGATGTCAGCCTGGGCAGGAGAGTCTGTAGCTGTCTTAAAGAATCTGTCGTCAGCTAAAGTAAGACTTTAGGCACTGCTAATTTTTGCTCATGAGTTTACTTCAAAGAGGTCCACATACCTGAATGATGTCATCCTGCTCCCTTTCTACATGAGTTTAAGTCATACTTGAACCTTGGAGAGTGCAGAAGACCTAAATAGACAATTCTCCAAATAGGACATACAGATAGACAACAGGCACATGAAAAGGTGCTCAAAATCCTTAATTTTTAAGGAAACACAATCAAAATCACAATGAGGTATCACCTCACATCCCTGAGAATGTCATCATTAAAAGTCTACAAATGATAAATGTTGGTGAGTGTGTAGAGAAAAGGAACTCTCCTATACTGTTAGTGGGAATGTAAATTTTTGCAGCCACTGTGAAAAACATCATGGTGATTGCTTAAAAAACTAGAAATCATGCTACCATATGATCCAGCAACCCCAATCCTTGGCATATATCCAGTAAAGATGAAAATTCCAATTTGAAAATATGCATGCACCCCAGTTGGAAAAGGGAATGACAACCCACTCCAGTATTCTAGCTGGGAAAATCCCATGGACAGAGGAGCCTGGTGGGCTACAGTCCAAGGGGTCACAAAGAGTTGGACAAGATTGAAGTGACTGAACATGCATGTACCTCAGTGTTCATAGTATCACTATTTATAACACCCATGACATGGAAGCAACCTGTCTCCCTCAACAGACTAATGGATGAAGAAGATGTAGTATTTACAAACAATGGACTGTTACTCAGTCATTAAAAATGAAATAATGCAGCAACATTAATGGACCTAGAGAATATCATATGAAGTAAAATAAGTGAAATATGCAGAAAGACAAGTATAGTGTCACATATGTATTCTAAAAAAATAATACAAATAAATTAATAAATATATTACAAAACAGAAGCAGCTTCAGAGGCAAAAGAAAACAAACAAAGCTACTGCTACCCAAAAGGGAAAAGAGGGGTGAAGTTGTAAATTAGGAATATGAGATTAACATATACAAACTGCTATTCATAGAATGGTTTGCCTTGGAAATGAACAGAGATCATTCTGTCGTTTTTGAGATTGCATCCAAGTACTGCATTTCGGGCTCTTTTGTTGACCATGATGGCTACTCCATTTCTTCTAAGGGATTTCTGCCTGCAGTAGTAGACATAATGGTCATCTGAGTTAAATTCACCCATTCCAGTCCATTTTAGTTCACTGATTCCTAGAATGTTGATGTTCACTCTTGCCATCTCCCGTTTGACCTCTTCCAATTTACCTTGATTCATGGACCTAACATTCCAGGTTCCTTTGCAATATTGTTCTTTACAGCATCAGACCTTGCTTCTATCACCAGTCCCATCCACAATTGGGTATTGTTTTTGCTTTAGCTCCATCCCTTCATGCTTTCTGGAGTTATTTCTGCACTGATCTCCAGTAGCATATTGGGCACCTACTGACCTGGGGAGTCCCTCTTTCAGTATCCTATCATTTTGCCTTTTCATACTATTCATGGGGTTCTCAAGGCAAGAATACTGAAGTGGTTTGCCATTCCCTTCTCCAGTAGACCACATTCTGTCAGACCTCTCCACCATGACCTGCCCATTTTGGGTGGCCCCACAGGGCATGGCTTAGTTGAATGGTTCTATGAAGACCTACAAGACCTTTTAGAACTAACACCCAAAAAAGACGTCCTTTTCATTATAGGGGATTGGTATGCAAAAGCAGGAAGTCAAGAAATACCTGGAGTAACAGGCAAATTTGGCCTTGAAAAATGGAATGAAGCAGGACAAAGGCTGATAGAGTTTTGCCAAGAGAACACACTGGTCATAGTTTGGTCAAGAGAACACCCACTTCCAACAACACAAGAGAAGACTCTACACATGGACATCACCAGATGGTCAACACCAAAATCAGATTGATTATATTCTTTGCAGCCAAAGATGGAGAAGCTCTATACAGACAGAAAAAAACAAGACTGGGAGCTTACTGTGGCTCAGATCATGAGCTTCTTATTGCCAAATTCAGACTTAAATTGAAGAAAGTGGGGAAAACTACTAGTCCATTCAGGTTTGACTTAAATCAAACCCCTTATGACTATACAGTGGAAGAGAGAAATAGAATTAAGAACCTAGATCTGATAGATGGAGTGCCTGATGAGGTATGGATGGAGATTCATGACGTTGTACAGGAGACAGGGATCAAGACCAACCCCATGGAAAAGAAATGCAAAAAAGCAAAATGGCTGTCTGAGGAGGCCTTACAAATAGCTGTGAAAAGAACAGAAGTGAAAAGCAAAGCAGAAAAGGAAAGATATAAGCATCTGAATGGAGAGTTCCAAAGAACCGCAAGAAGAGATAAGAACGCCTTCCTCAGCAATCAATGCAAAGAAACAGAGGAAAAGAACAGAATGGGAAAGACGAGAGATCTCTTCAAGAAAATTAGAGATACAAAGGGAACATTTCATGCAAAAATGGGCTCAATAAAGGACAGAATTGATATGGACCCAACAGAAGCAGAAAATATTAACAAGAGGTGGCAAGAATACACAGAAGAACTGTACAAAAAAGAAACTCACGACCCAGATAATCACAATGCTGTGATCACTCACCTAGAGCCAGACATCCTGGAATGTGAAGACAAGTGGGCCTTAGAAAGCATCACTATGAACAAAGCTAGTGGAGATGATGGAATTCCAGGTGACCTATTTCAACTCCTGAAAGATGATGCTTTGGCCTGAGCAGGGGCCAGATGCCTGTAGGTGGCCCATACACAGAGGTGGGGCTAAAACCAAAGCTGAGTTCCAGGGGCTGTGTGACCAAGGAAGAAGAACTGAAATCTCTCCTTATATCTGTACAAACTGTGGATTAAACCCCTGAAACTGGCTGAGTATACTCAGTGCTTGCAAAGCATCCAAACCCACCACAAGTGCTCCTACAGTGGAGACATGTCCAGTTTCAGCAGACGTGGACTCTGTGATATTCACATGTGAGGGTTGGGCCAGTTAAAATGCTGAGCAGCCCCATTAGCACCCATAGTCGGTAAAGAGCCACGATTGCTGCAATTCTGAGATCTGACTTCCGTGGATCTATGCTGGTGGCCTGGTGAAAACAATCCCTGAGAGACACCAGGGCCAACAGCAGCACACCCACGGTTAAGGTAGAGACAAGAGCAGTATCAAAACAGGAGTCACTTGTGAGCACGCACAAGCGAAAGGTGACGCCACAGAGCATGCTTACAGGTCAGCAGTTCCAGAGGAGGACTACTCAGTGGCTTTTCTCCCAGTTGCAGGGCTTCAGTCCCACCTACATCACACCACAGATCAGAAATACAGGTAAGAAACGGATCTGGTGGGGGCCTCTACTCCAACCACTACGACAGCAGACCCCATTCCTGACACAGCAGTGAAAGTCACAGAGCAAAGGGGAGACCTCACTCAATTTTCAAGGCAGGGTGAGGTCACCACAGCATCAGTCAAACCCCGTAACAAGGAGATAATGGCTGACATACATTGAGGAAAAAGGTGGCAAACATTCATGCTAAAAATAGCCCTTGAACTGAGCCCCAAACTT
This sequence comes from Redunca redunca, assembly GCA_006410935.1. Taxonomy (NCBI): domain Eukaryota; kingdom Metazoa; phylum Chordata; class Mammalia; order Artiodactyla; family Bovidae; genus Redunca; species Redunca redunca. The sequence continues at coordinate 189,212 of SJYQ01104581.1, forward strand.
AACCTGCTTAGGCTATACCTGGGCATTCCCGTGTAAAAATAGCCCTCCAAGATAGCCTGGGTGTGTGGCATGTAGAGGAAGAATTCCCAGATAATTTAGCCTTGAGGGCCAGTGAGACTTGAGTTTAGGAGCTCCGCAGGACTGGGGAAAACAGAGATTTAACTCTTGGAGGGTGCACACAATTTCTCATGTGCAGTATGACCCAACACAAAGCAGCATCTCCATAGGTTGCTAACTTGCTTCAGTCGTGTCCGACCCTGTGCAACCTCATAGACGGCAGCCCACCAGGCTCCCCCGTCCCTGGGATTCTCCAGGCAAGAACACTGGAGTGGGTTGCTATTTCCTTCTCCAATGCATGAAAGTGAAAAGTGAAAGGGAAGTCGCTCAGTCATGTCCGACCCTGCAAGACCCCAAGGACTGTAGCCTACCAGGCTCCTCTGTCCATGGGATTTTTCAGGCAAGAGTACTGGAGTGGGTTGCCATTTCCTTCTCCATAGGAAGCTGGACCAAATCTACCTAGGGGTCTTGGTGAGTCTCCTGGGATGGCAGAAGTTGGGTATAGCTCACCATGGGAGCAAGGACACTGGTAGTAAAGGCCCCAGGGAATATTAACCATTATGAGCTTTCCTGGAGGTCCCCATTTTGGCACCAAGATGGGCCATGGTCTCAGGAACACTCGCTTCTCACACTGAGCACAGCAAGTTCATTCCCTCTGACAAGTCCATCATCTCCTGCTCTCTGGTCTGTCCCAAGAGACCTTCCAGGTCCCTGTTGTTGTGTGGAGTTGCTCTTATGTAACATCTTAGCCGGGAGTGCCCATACCCAACAGCCTGCATGCTCCAGTGCTAGAATACCTTAGAGCAAACAACTAGCACGGCAGGAGTACAGGCACACTCAGCAGCAGACAAGCTGACTAAAGTCATACTAAACTCACAGCTGCTCCATAACACACTGCCTGACAGGTCATGTCCACTGGAAAGACGGGACCCAGCTCCATCCACCAGACGGCAGGCACCGCCCTTCTCACCGGGAAGTCTGCACGAGCCGCTGGAACAACCTCATCCACCAGGGGGCAGACACCAGAAGCGAGAGGAACCACAGTCATGCAGCCTGCAGAGAGGAGACCACACACAAGCACAGTAAGTTAGACAAAATGAGATGATAGGTAAATATGTTGCAGTGGAAGGAGCAAAATAAAAGCCTACAAAAATAACTAAATGAAGAGGGGATAGGCAATCTGCCTGGGAAAAAATCCAGAGTAATGATAGCACAGATGAACCAAAATCTTGGAATGTATTTAAATTGTCTATAAATAAAGTTTTTCAGTGGCTAAGACATCCCATTAAACTGCACTTAATATTAAAATCTTAAATTGCTTGACTAACGGTGTGACTTCAGATAAATCAATTCACCTCCTTGCACCTGCATTTCCATAATTTTTAATATTTCTTAGCAAGTCATAGGAAAATCCTTTTTTACTTATGGAAAAACAGCATTCTTACTGAAAACGACTAATTCAAATGTTAATCTTGTTGTGGAAGTGGGGTGTGAGCTTTACAATAAAGAGCATTTTGAAACAGAAGTTTATGGAATAATTAATCACAAGGATCACAATGAGAGTGTTAGGATTTATTCTTGTTAATTATCATTTTCAGTGATGTCCAATATTCTACAGAGTTGATTTAACTCGAATTTAGTTACCCTGCCCCATTGCTTAATGTTGTATTTACTGTTGTGCCTTATTGTGGCTGATTTATAATGAGAGTATGCTTTTTTTTTTTTTTCATTTTTGCCAAATATTTCCCTAGCATAATTTTTAAAAGGCACATATAGGGTAAAAACTCAAATTTTAATAAACCTATATAATTATTTTCTGATTGTGCTCCAATGGATGCAGAAGGCAATGGCAACCCACTCCAGTACTCTTGCCTGGAAAATCTCATGGGTGGAGGAGCCTGGTAGGCTGCAATCCATGGGGTCGCTAAGAGTCGGACATGACTGAGTGACTTCACTTTCACTTTTCACTTTCATGCATTGGGGAAGGAAATGGCAACCCACTCCAGTGTTCTTTCCTGGAGAATCCAGGGACGGAGGAGCCTGGTGGGCTGCCGTCTATGGGGTCACACAGAGTCGGACACGACTGAAGCGACTTAGCAGCAGCAGCAGCAGCTCCAATGGAAGTGATTCTTGTGGGCCATTTAGTAGAAATCATCAAAGTTTTCTGAAGAACCCAATCTAAAACCTTCAATATATGTACACGCTTGTAATAAACATACACACACAGACAAGGAGCAAATAATATATGACGTCAACAGGATGACAGGTGAGGAAGATCCAGGACCCCATTCACCCATGAAAATACTAAATAAGCAGCATTGGAACCAAAGTAGTTTCTGAGAACCAGAAGGAAGTTAGGAAGCAAAACAACCAAATAAATGCCTGAAAATAAGCCGCATAAAATGGTAGGAAATTTTATGGTGTTTATGCTCACTGTCCCAAGTGTGGCACAGTACACCCAGCAAGACCCTGATTCCAAGTTCCTTCATTGGGAGAGAAGGAAAAGAACAGCACTTCCTTACAATTTCCTCACTTGTCTGAAGACAATCTGAAGGACTGATTTCTCTCTTGGCTGACTGCAAATGCTGACAGGTATGTGGCATAGATATCAGGGTTCAGGGAATGCAGAAACAAGGACATCTGGGACGAGAGATTAAGAACAGAGGAACATAACTGAAAATCTAAGATCATAATAAGTGACATCAGTAATATGTGATATGTGACATCAGTTACATAAGGTAGGGAGAGAGAATATAAAAGGCCAGACATATTGCATGCAATAAAAGTTAATTTGTTTTTTAACTTAGAATGTTATAGTGTTAGGATGTTACATGTATCCTCATAAAAACAACTAAATATCTAAATNATATACAAAAAAAAGTAAATTAAAATATGTCACTATAAAAAAAGTTAAATAAACTTAAAGAAGACAGGTAGGAAAGAACAGGTGAAAAAGAAAGCTATAAGATATATGGAAAACAAATGACAAAATGGTAATAATAAGGTCTTTAGCTATAATTAATTTCATTAAAAGTAACTGTATTAAAATCCTCAATCAGAAGGAGTAGATTAAGAAAGTGGATTTTTTAAAAGGTGGGGAGAGATCAAGATGGTGGAATAAGAGGATGTGGAGCTCAACACTTTCCACTAACATCAAAAATGCACCTACATATGAACCAATTCTCATGGAAAGCCATATGGAAACTGGCAGGAGGACTCCTACACAACCAAGGTTGTAAGAAAGATACACAAGTAATTGGGTAGGACAGGGAGAAAAGTACAGGGTTGGGAATTGTGCCCCTAGGAAGGGACTAAGTGGAAAAGGGCACTGCACAGGTGGACATTTTCCCTGGGGAGTGAGAAAGTTGTGTCACTGACTGGGTGCCCTAGTCCTGGGGTCCTACACATAGGAGACAAGCCATCCCATGTCTGCTTGAAGAACAGCTGGGACAGATACAAAGGCTGGAGAAGCCTAGACTCAACTCCTGAGGTGTATTCAGGTGCTGTCTTGCCTCTAGGCGAGGGGCTGCAGGGTGGAAAGAGGTCTTCACTAGAAGCTGCCTCGCCACACTCCCCAGTCTGAGTCAAGCAAACATTCAGACACCACTCAATCCATGCCACAGCTTGGCAGTGGAACTGGGTGGACAGGACCTGGGAAAAGACTTTGTCACGGGGCACAGAGGGGCTCTGGGAGCCCAGGGTGAAGCCCAGGTGGGGCAACAGTAGCCATTGTTGGAGCTTATTCAAATAATGCCCCCAAAGCAGCCACACTTCTGACTACAGTGTGGCTGCTGGATTACCCATGACTGTTGTGCTGTGTGCTCCAACCCAAGCCAAGCAAACACTCCAGCCCCACCTGAGGCAGGAAAGACAGGGCCAGACCCAAAACCAGCCTCCTCACTCATAGGCATTGGGCAGAAGGCAAAGACACCTCCTGGCTTTGCACTTACTGAGGCCATACGGCATAGAGGAATTGCATCTAAAACAAACTTTTTAGCATTTGAGCAAGAAACTCTAACTTTAAAAACTATGGAACATGCACAAATAAAAATGCATAAACTGCTGATGATTGAATGAAAAACAGGCAGACCACCACAGCTTCCCCATTTTTGTGGTCAAGATTTCCCAGCCCAACACATGTGCAAAGGTGGGTCTCAAGTCACCCTCTAGTAAGACTGCTCACATTGTAATATCATTAGCATTGCAATTATAACTCCCTTCCCTGTGAGTTTCACTTAGGTATTTGGAATGGTTCCTGGTGCAAGTTCAAATAAAGAATTGTAGATGACATGATCATAGGGGAGGTTGATCATAATCACCTTCCTGGGGTGACTATGAGGTTAATCTCCTGGGGTTTAGATGAGGGTGACTATCTCAACTCCAGAAGATTAACCCCATATTAGCAGCCTAAACTACCTCTATTGCACACTTCTCGTCCATGAGGATGCTTACACTCTTCATCTTCAAGTGAGTAGATTTTGCTTCTGACCTAAACTGCTTCTTTGCAGGCCTGGCTTGCTGCGATTCATGGGGTCGCAAAGAGTCGAACACGACTGAGCAACTGAACTGAACTTGCAAGCTGTCTTCCAATAAACGCTGTGCCTGTTTTACAATCTTGGTCTCTTTGAAGAATTCTTTCTTCAAAAAAGATAGGAACTAAGGTCCTCTCACCACTGCAATCACATCCATGCCACACAAGAACTTAGCACTGGATCTAGAACAGCCACAACAGGTAAAAGAGGTGACTGTGGGCTGTAACTGAGTCAAGCTGCACACACCTACACAAGTAGTGCATCAGATCTCTGTAAGCACGAGTTCCGCTTACTTCAGCACCCTCCTCCTTTGAGGCAAAGGACCCAGTAGAGAGAGAAGGAAAAACACACAAAGAAAACAAAGTCAACTTAAGCCCAACACACAGAGCTTCTGTTCCAGCAACTGGAGAGCAGACACTACTCCTAAAAGGGTGGTGATTGCCACTAAGCAGAGAGGAAGTTCTGCCACACGCCCTGCACAGGATCTAACTTCTCCATCATCAGCCATACATCTACCAAGGTGATAACCATCACCCCACTCTAGGGAAAGTCAGGACTAGAATCCACATCAAACCTAGCCTTCCCACTAAAGATGTTGGGCAAACATTCTACATAGGAATGCTCCCACATAAGAACACCACTTTAAGATCACAAAAGGCAACTATTTCTCCCAAATTCATAGAGACAGAGAATGTTGAGTAAAACAGAAAGCCAGTTACTTTTTTGTTTTGTTTTGTTTAAATATAAATTTATTTATTTTAATTGGAGACTAATTACTTTACAGTATTGTATTGGTTTTGCCATACATCAACATGAATCCGCCAAGGGTGTACAAGCCAGTTACTTTTTGATTTTCAATCAAAAGTGCAAGAAAAAAGTCATGAAAATAATGAAACAGTAAGCAGTGTAACAGGGAAAGAATTTTATTTTATTGGTAATAAAAAAATATTAACTGAATCAGGAGAGAGAATTGATCTAAACACTGACAATTTTAACAAAGACCTAGAAAGTATAAAGAAGGCCCAACTACAATTATAAAAGGCACATGTACCCGAATGTTCATTGCAGCATTATTTACAGTAGCCAGGACACAGAAGCAACCTAGATGACTATCAACAGATGAATGGATAAAGAAAATGAGGTACATATATTCAGTGAAATATTACTCAGCCATAAAAAAGGAAGTGAATTTGAGTCAGTTCTAGTGAGAGGGATAAACCTATAGCCTGTTATACAGAGTGAAGTAAGTCAGAAAGAGAAAAACAAATATCATATATTAACACATAATATGAAATCTAGAAAATGGCATTGATGAATGCATTTGCGGGGAAGGAATGGAAAAGCTATAGAGAACAGACTTGTGGACACAGTGGAGTAAGGAGAGAGTAGAACAAATGGAGAAAGTAGCATTGACATCTACACACTGACGTGTAAAATAGACAGCTGGTGAGAAGTTGCCGTGTAACGCAGGGAGCCCAGTCCGGTACTCTGTGATGACTTAGAGGGCTGGGATGAGGGGAGAGCAAGGAGGCTCAAGAGTATGAGCTGAGTCATGTTGCTGTATGTCAGAACCAAAACAACATCATAAAGCAATTTTCCTCCAGTTAAGTATATAGCCTGTGGGAATTTGCTGTATGATTCAGGAAACTCAAACCAGGGCTCCGTGACAATTTTGAGAGGTGGGATGGGGTGGGAGCTGGGAGAGAAGTCCAAAAGGGAGGGGATATATGCACACCTATGGCTGATTCATGTTGACCTATGGCAGAAACCAACACAATATTGTAAAGCAATTATCCTTCAATTAAAAATTGAAAAAAATAAAATGAATAACTTAAAAAAGATAGAATAAACAGTGAAAATTAAAAATTAAATTAAAAAAAGAAGACCCAAACAAAAATAGATAATTCAACATCTGAGATAAAAAGCACTATAAAAGGAATGAATAGAAAACTAAATGACATAGAAGAACACACAAGTGATATGTAAGTAGATGGAAATCATCTCATTAGAGCAGCAGACAGAGGAACAAATTTTTTAAAATGAAACCAATATATAAGATCTATGTAATAACATTAAACATGCCAACATTCGGATCAGAGATCCCTGAAGGAGAAGAGAAAGAAGGGTATGGAAAATGTATTTGAAGAAGTTATGGCTGAAAACTTCCTAAACCTAAATAAGGAATCAGATATCTAGATACAAGAAGCACAGAGGATTCCAAATAAGATGAACCCAAACAGCACATCAAGACATATAATAATTAAGACAGCAAAAGCTAAAGATAAAAAGTTTTCTGAAGGCAGAAAGAGAAAAGCAAAGAGTCACGTACAAGGAAATCCCCATAAGGCTATCAGTTGATTTCTCTGCAGAAACTATGAAGACCAGAAAAGAGTGACATGACATAGTCAAAGTGCTAAAAGAACCAAACAAACAAACAAAATCTGAAACTTGGATACTCTACTCAGCAAGATTACCACTTAAAAGAAGAGATAGATAACTTCTCAGACAAGCAAAAACTAAAAGAATTCAGCAATAATAAAACTATCCTAAAAGAAAATGTCAATGGACTAAATCCTCCAATCTAAAGATGTAAGGTGGTTGATTGGATTAAAAAAAAAAAAAACACAGAGACTTGAAGGTAGCGGATGGGAAAAGATATTTCATACAAACAGAAATGACAAAAAAGAGGGAATAGAAATATTCATATCAGACAAAACAAACTTTAAAACAAAGATTAAAACAAAAGACAAAGAAAGGTATTATAAAATATCTTGGTAAAAGGATCCATGTAAGAAAAGGACATGGCACTCATTAACATATACACACCCAATACAGGATTACCTAAACACATGAAGCAAACACTAACAGACATTAAGGGAGAAATTGATGATAATACCATAATAGGAGCAGACTCCCAACTCACTGACATCAACGGACAGACCCAGACAAAAAATCAACACGACAACAGTTAGAGGTCTTAAAATGATACAACTGGACCTGAGCAGTTGCTGTTAACTGATATTCTACAGAACATTGATTTCAAAAACAGCAGAATACACACTCTTTTAAAAGGTACATGGAAACTTCGCTAAGATCATAAATTATATGCCAATAAATTGGGCAGCTTAGAAGAAATGCACAAATTTCAAGAAATATTCAGTTTGTCAAGACGGAGTTAAGATACAGACAATATGAACAATTAGTAAAATTGAGTTTGTACTTAAAAATAATGAATAAAAGACAACATAAACGTCCCAGCAAGCAGAAGTCTGGGACTGAATGGCTTTACAGGGAAATTCTACTAAATGTATAATAAAGAACTATACCTATCCTGCTCAAGCTATTACAAAATATTGAAGAGGAGGGAATAATCCCAAATTCATTCTACAAGGCCACCATTACCCTGATACCTGAACCAGACAAAGTACTAGTATTACCAAACACAAAAACAGAAAATTATAGGACAGTATCTTTGATGAATACAGCTGCAAAAATTCTATAAAACTCCTAGAGGAAAACATAGGCAAAACACTCTCTGACATAAATCACAGCAGGATCCTCTATGACCCACCTCCCAGAGTAATGGAAATATAAGCAAAAATAAACAAATGGGACCTAATAAAACTTAAAAGCTTTTGCACAATGAAGGAAACTATAAGCAAGGTGAAAAGACAGACTTCAGAATGGGAGAAAATAAGAATTAAACTCAAAAATTTACAAGCAGCTCCTGCAGCTCAATTCCAGAAAAATCAAAGACCCAATTTTAAAAAATGGGCCAAAGAACTAAACAGACATTTCTACAAAGAAGACAGATGACTACCAAACACNTACAAAGAAGACAGATGGCTACCAAACACATAAAAATATGCTCGACATCACTCATTCTCAGAGAAATGCAAATCAAAACTACAATGAGGTACCATCTCACTCCGGTCAGAATGGCTATCAAAAAGTCTACAAACAATAAATGCTGGAGAGGGTGTGGAGAAAAGGGAAGCCTCTTACACTATTGGTGGGAATGCAAACTAGTACAGCCACTATGGAGAAAACTGTAGAGATTCCTTAAAAAACTGGAAATAGAACTACCATCAGTTCAGTTCAGTTCAGTTCAGTCGTTCAGTCGTGTCCAACTCTTTGCGACCCCATGAATCGCAGCACGCCAGGCCTCCCTGTCCATCACCAACTCCCGGAGTTCACTCCCGGAGTCCATCGAGTCAGTGATGCCATCCAGCCATCTCATCCTCTGTCGTCCCCTTCTCCTCCTGCCCCCAATCCCTCCCAGCATCAGAGTCTTTTCCAATGAGTCAACTCTTCGCATGAGATGGCCAAAGTACTGGAGTTTCAGCTTTAGCATCATTCCTTCCAAAGAAATCCCAGGACTGATCTCCTTCAGAATGGACTGGTTGGATCTCCTTGCAATCCAGGGACTCTCAAGAGTCTTCTCCAACACCACAGTTCAAAGCACCAATTCTTCGGCGCTCAGCCTTCTTCACAGTCCAACTCTCACATCCATACATGACTACTGGAAAAACCATAGCCTTGACTAGATGGACCTTAGTTGGCAAAGTAATGTCTCTGCTTTTGAATATGCTATGCCAATATAATAAAAGCCATTTATGACAAACCCACAGTTAACATAATAAACTTGGAAAAGCTGAAACTTTCCTAATAAGTATAGGAACAAGACAAAGATGCTCACTCTCACCACATTTATTTAACATAGTGTTGGAACTCCTAGCTGCAGAAATCAGATAAGGAAAAAAAATAAACTTTATTCAAATTGGAAACAAAGAGGTAAAACTCACTGGATGCAGATGCTATGGTACTTCATATAGAGAACGCTAAAGAACTAATTAAGGAATTCAGTAAAGTTGCATGAGATTAAAATACAAAATTCTGTTGTGTTTCTATATAATAATAATGAAATATCAGGCAGAGAAAGTTTAAAAAAAATCCCATTTAAAGTTGCATGAATTAAACTATATAATATTTAAATAATGATACTGAAAAGAAAAAAATGATACGTTAATATTTTGGCAAAGTTTGCATAGTTCAGTTTTGATCAGTTTATTTTTTAACTTAGGAATGCTTTACCACCAAATGCTGTATTGAATGAAGACTCAGTTCAGTTCAGTTCAGTCACTGAGTCGTGTCTGACTCTGCGACCTCATGAATCACAGCACACCAGGCCTCCCTGTCCATCATCAACTCCCGGAGTTCACTCAAACTCATGTCCATTTAGTCAGTGATGCCATCCAGATATCTCATCCTCTGTCATCCTCTTCACCTCCTGACCCCAATCCCTCCCAGCATCAGAGTCTTTTCCAATGAGTCAACTCTTCGCATGAGGTGGCCAAAGTACTGGAGTTTCAGCTTTAGCATCAGTCCTTCCAGTGAACACCCAGGACTGATCTCCTTTAGAATGGACTGGTTGGATCTCCTTGCAGTCCAGAGGACTCTCAAGAGTCTTCTCCAACACCACAGTTGAGAAGGACTGCAATTCTTCGGCACTCAGCTTTCTTCACAGTCCAACTCTCACATCCATACATGACCACTGGAAAAACCATAGCCTTGACTAGACAGACCTTGGTTGGCAAAGTAATGTCTCTGCGTTTGAATATGCTATCTAGGTTGGTCATAACTTTCCTTCCTAGAATTTGGATTTCCCTGTTAGAATGACATGACAAATTTAAAAAAAAATAAATAAAGTTGCATGAAAAAAAGCAGCCCTAAAAATACATTTAATCAAATAGATAGAAGGCTTATACTCTGAAAACTGAAACATTAATGAAGGAAATTCAAGATGATTCAAAGAAATTGAATGATATCTAATGGTCTTGAATTGGAAGACATAATATTGTTAAAATGATCATACCATTCAAAGCTCAGAAAAGAAAATACAATGCTCAAAACAGTAAAAAATATTTGCAAGTCATTTATCTGAGAAGACATTGTTTTAGCATATATTGTATAACAATACCATAAACTTGGTGACTTATAAAGAACAGAAATTTATTCCTCACAGTTCTGGAAACTAGGAATTCCAAGACAGATGGATGCCTGATAGATGCAGAGTGTAGATGTCACTAGTCTTTAAGGAAACTCAAATTAAACCACAATTAGATGCTAGTTCACACCAATTAGGATGACCATGGTAAAACACACACTTATGCATACACTGAAAATAAGTGCTGGCAAGATTGTGGAGAAATTGAAATACTGTGCATTTCTTTTGGGAATGTAAAATGGTCCAGCTGCTGTAAAATATAGTATAAAAATTCTTCAAAAAATTAAACATAGAATTACCATATGAGCCAGAAATTTTACTTCTGGATATGTATCCAAAAGAAGTGAAGGCAGAGACTCACGGAGAAATTTGTACACCTTCTATTTTTCCTGTGTACATTCTAAAGTCTCTCCTAATTGATCAGACAATTACTCTGGAATCTGGAAGGAATTCAAGTAACTCTGGGCAAACAGAATTAATTAAACTCTCGTGGCAGATTTCCCAATGGCTAAGACCTGAGGGAGCCCCCAAAGCAGTTACATAATGGCAGACATTGATGTCATCAGGCATTTCCCTGACAGATGCACTGTCTTGTACTTAGTTCTCATGTCCTGGCAGATCACAGCCCGCTGCAATGTGTCCTCCATTAGTTTGGCTGTGTTTTCCTCCATGAATATCAAGCCAATCACATGGATGAATCTAAACACAAAGAATAGATCTGATTCCCATGGGGTAAGCCAATTTTCCAAGGTCAACGATGACTGAGCGTAAGAAGGTTTATCAATTGCCTGGTATGTTGGGACTAATAATCTGGTGTTTGCCCAGCATGATGTAAAGTCAATGTCCAGGTCATTTCTTCAGGCTGCGTTAACTATACATCCCTTCAGCAGTTAATAAATATTTCATCTTCACCAGCCCTGATATCTACAATTAGGGAATCCTAGACACATAATTTGAGTAGAGCCAGTAGTTTTAGATGCAAGAAGTAAAGAGCTGAATTGAGGCTAGTGGCCTTACCTGTAAGCAGGGCCTGGGCTGAAGACAAGCCTTGGGGGCAACAGAGAAAAGGCCACTGGGCCATGTCCTTTTACTCTTTCTCCATCTCCCTCCTTCAACATCACCCCAGATGTTGCATTCCTGATGTGGTTCTCAGTTATAGTGAGACAGGGGAGCAGGATTGTCTATGTTTGGTCCTGGGTACATTGGGGGCTAAAGAGGTTGAACAGCCGGAACAGGAGGGACAAAGGAGGGAAGAGCATGGCTATGGTAGTCATCCACAGGTAAGAGAGGGCACAGGGACTCTGGGAGTACTTGCTCCAAATCAAGGCTCTGTGCTTGTTTATCATTTGATCTTAGGCATGTGAGGTAATGTCTATGCTGGAATCCCCTATCTGCAAAGTAACATCTAGCACACTGGGAGAGCAATTACTAAGTGTAAAGTTGTTAAAACTGTGGCCTGCTCATAGTTAAGACTTAAGTCGCACTTACTATTACTGTTTCAACTCTTATTGTCTGTCCTGTGTGTTGGCCTTTGTTCCTGTCCAGGAATTTATTTGAAAATTTAAAATTAATTATTTCAGTGGAAGAGAATCCACCTGCCATTGCAAGAGACACAAGAGATGTAGGTTCAATCCCTGGATCAGGAAGATCCTCTGGGGTAGGAAATTGCAACCCACTCAAGTACTCTTGCCTGGAAAATTCCATGGACAGAGAAGCCTGGTGGCCTACTGTCCAAGGAATCACAAAGAATCAGAGAGGACTGAGCACATACACACGTTTATTCTTTTCAAGTTTTGGTGAAAAACAGTATAATTCTTGTATCATCTTGTTCATGAAGGGAATCAGGCTAGATGAAACCTGAACCATCCAAGTCAAATGAAAATCAGCCTCCAAGGAAGATTAGATAACAGACCCTCCTCATGCATTCCAGCATCCACCAATCATGCTTCATTTAATGCCAATTTATGCTTATGTTCTGAGAAAAATAAGAGTAAATTTCCTCATAGGTGGCCTTCCACATTCAACCAACTCAAGAAGGAAGTAACAAATTATTACTTATAGAAGACAATTCTGTTGGGATTACCAGGAGAAACTGATCCTAATGGGTGTCCATGTATGCTTCTTTGTCTCCCCCTTCCCTCTTCCTTTCTTACCTTCTTTCCACTATATTAAGTAGTCTTGTATGCCAGGCACTATGTTTTAGCAGTGAAGGTTAAGAAAATTAATGAGGAAGTCAAATTTCTCACAAGCTGGGGACAAGAAGCAGACATATGAACAAATAACCGAAGTGCCTATTATTCAAATGTAAAAAGTTTTTATGAGAACCCTGATAGTAAATGTGTTGATGAATAGTGCCAAGACTGCATCAGTCATTTAAGACTGCCTCTCTACCTAAGATGGAGAAGGAAACGGCAACCCACTCCAGTATTCTTGCCTAGAGAATCCCGTGGACAGAGGAGCCTGGTGGGCTGCTGTCCATAGGGTCGCACAGAGTCGGACACGACTAGAGCAACTTAGCATGCATGCATGCATTGGAGAAGGAAATGGCAACCAGCTCCAGTATTCTTGCCTGGAGAATCCCAGGGACAGAGGAGCCTGGTGGGCTGCCGTCTGTGGGGTCGCACAGAGTTGGACACGCCTGAAGAGACTTAGCAGTAGCAGCAGCTCTACCTAAGAACTGCAATACTAGTTGGTGTTTAAAATTCAAAGGCATGTTTTTATTCTAAAAACATCCTCTGTAGAGGACTTAAAAGCTTTTTCCCACAGTCAGCATATAACGTACTTTGAAAGTGGAATTGATCTTAGAGGGAATTACCTCATCAACTCCCACTCAAGAGACAGAAATGTCTCATCCAAGTCCTGAAGGCTAGAGAGACACAGCAAGAATGAATGTCTCTGAAGAGAAGCATTGTACAAAGAACTGACTGTTGGCACCCAAGAATGGCCTATGAGGTCAGGGAAGGAAAGGACAGAGATGGAAAAAAAATACAAGAGACCAGCCCTTCACATCTCTGTTTTATCATGCTAGGTTTGGGAAAAAGTCCAAAAGTTAGGTTTTCCATTTCACCTCATATTATCTATGGAAAGCTCCAAATTTACAATCAGGGTCATAAGAGCATAAATTCATTCATCCAAATGGTTCTGAATACATACAAGAGGACTTCCATGTGGTCAAAATTTACCCAATTTTATGAACTGAATTTTTTTACCTAGTTATCTAGATATCTTGAAATTTATGAATCTTGAGTTGCAAACACATGTATCTTTATCAAACATATTTTTTAAAAGAGTGATGTGTCTAGAGCTAAGATAAGAAGAAGTGGTGGAGGATGAACCAAATAAGAAAGTGTAGGACCCATTTAAAGGTGGTCAAATTACATCTTAAGATGCACTGGTCAAACAACTCATCAGTATAACAGCATGATATGCTTTTGAGCCACCTGTGTGCTCAATTCAAAACATAGAAAATGTGTTTGGTTTTCCTGTATTAAATATGATTAAGAATATCTAACAGGGTGGCTCAGACAGTAAAGAATCTGCCTGCAATGCAGGAAGCCCGGGTTTGATCCCTGCATCGGGAAGATCCCCTGGAGAAGAGAATGGCAACCCACTCCAGTATTTTTCCCTGAAGAATTCCATGGACAGGGGAGCCTGGCTGGCTACAGTTCATGGGGTCGCGAAGAAAGGAACATGACTGGGTGATTTACACACTCACTGTGCTTGAAGCAGTAACCTGTTACACTTCCCTGGTGGCTCAGATGGTAAAGCATCTGTCTACAATGAGGGAGACCTGGGTTCGATCCCTGGGTCAGGAAGTTCCCTAGAGAAGGAAAAGGCAACCCACTCCAGTACTCTTGCTTAGAAAATTCCATGGATGGAGGAACCTGGTGTCCATGGGTCACAAAGAGTTTGATACGACTGAGCGCTTCACTTTCACTTTCTTTTTTTTAATATAAATTTATTTATTTTAATTGGAGGCTAATTACTTTATGATATTGAATTGGTTTTGCCATACATCAACATGAATCCACCACGGGTATACATGTGTTTCCCATCCTGAACCCCCCTCCCTCCTCCCTCCCCATACCATCCCTCTGGGTCATCTCAGTGCACCAGCCTCAAGCATCCTGTATCCTGCATCGAACCTGGACTGGCGATTTGTTTCATATATGATATTATACATGTTTCAATGACATTCTCTCAAATCATCCCACCCTCTCCCTCTCCCACAGAGTCCAAAAGACTGTTCTATACATCTGTGTCTCTTTTGCTGTCTCATATACAGGGTTATCATTAACATCTTTCTAAATTCCATATATATGCATTAGTATACTGTATTGGTATTTTTCTTTCTGGCTTACTTCACTCTGTATAACTGGCTCCAGTTTCATCCACATCATTAGAACTGATTCAAATGTATTCTTTTTAATGGCTGAGTAATACTCCATTGTGTATACGTACCACAGCTTTCTTATCCATTCAGCACTTTTAAAATTTTGTTTCCTCCATATCCTCTAGTTCTAGCCTGGAGATTGGAACATGGATGGAAAAAATGGAACATTGACTGATTTCTTTCTCCTGGGACTTTTCCCAGAGCTGCAGTACATCAGCATCCTCCTCACCTCCATTCTTCTGGTCTACATCATCGCCTTCACTGGCAATGCCATCCTAATCCTCTTGATTTGGGTGGACTCCCACCTCCACACCCCCATGTATATACTGCTCAGCCATCTCTCTCTCATTGACTTGGCCTTAATTTCTACCACGGTTCCAAAAATGGCCATCAACTTTTTCTCTGGGAAGAAAAACATCTCAAAAGTTGCCTGTGGAACCCAGATTTTCTTTTTCTTTGCCCTCGGGGGTGGTGAGTGTCTCCTTTTGACTCTTATGTCTTATGACCGCTATGTGGCCGTTTGCAAGCCCCTGAGATACACAGTCATCATGAACCCAAGAGTCTGCCTGCAGATGGCTCTAGTGTCCTGGGGCGGAGGTGCACTAAATTCCCTCTTCAATACCATCTACACCATGCATTTCCCCTTCTGTGGCTCCAGGGAGATCCACCACTTCTTCTGTGAGATGCCTGCTGTCCTAAAGCTCTCTTGCGAAGACACTTCCCTCTATGAGATGGTGGTGTCTGTCATCTGCATTGTATTTGTTCTTCTTCCATTAGGGCTCATCATGGCTTCCTACATGCTCATCTTCCTCACAGTCCTCCACATGAACTCACCGGAGGGCAGGAGGAAAGCCCTGGCTGTATGCTCCTCTCATTTGGCTGTAGTGAGCCTCTACTATGGGCCGGCCATGATCATCTACATGACTCCCCACTCCTTTCACACTTTGGAGCAGGATGAAATACTCTCCATGATTAATACTATCTTCACCCCCATGCTCAACCCTCTCATTTACAGTCTGAGGAACAAGGAGGTGCTGGGTGCTCTGAGAAAAGCAATGAACAGAAGATTCATTTTGAGTTAGAAAATCTATCTTCATTCTGTAAATAGTCTGCCACATCTATAGAAACTCTGGAACCACAAAACAGATGACAAGCCACATCTCTATACTTACAGTATCTAAGAGGTAAATACTTATTCCTTAAAGTATTTCCTATACTTTGGCTCAAAACTTGGCAGAACAAATTTGAGAATATGGATACCTGGGCACGACCATGGTGTCAATATTTGTCAGCTGTATGAAAAGCTATATAAGGAAATTCTTTTATTTGTACCAATTAAGGAATTCAATTCAGCCTTGATGGTATTTTCCAGATCTAAAATGTTTCTGATTCGATTCTAAGATTCTGTGACATTGTTGGAGGATGCATCAGTTTCAATATCTTGTTCATACTCTTTTTACAGCAAATTTTGAAGTTCATACTCCAAAAATGGGCATAAGGATGCTTGTTTAGTAGTAAATATTGAAATTTTAACATACCAAGTCACTATGGGCTTTTTAGTGATCCAGTCCAATTTTTGATGGATGTGCGTGAATCCCTGCAAAATGGTCTGCGGCAATTCATGAAAAGATTCTCAAAAGTAAAACAAGGAATGGCAGACTTTTGAGCCAACCCATGCTAAGAACTAGTCATGAGAATGTGCTTCTCATATTGCCAGATTTCCTGGGAGATTGTAGCCCAGCCTTTTGTTTATATAGAACAGAAAACTAATAAAAGAATTTGTCCAAGTTTGAAGAACAATACTTTATGAGAAAGCAGACATGGAAAGGGATACAAAGAGCAGGTAGTGGGCTGCTGCCACACTTGCTGTTCACAGCAGTGAGCTATTGGTATTTCTAAGTCAGGGTTATTGCCTACTAAAAGAATAATCTCTAATGGGTTCTGAGA
This sequence comes from Redunca redunca, assembly GCA_006410935.1. Lineage (NCBI taxonomy): Eukaryota > Metazoa > Chordata > Mammalia > Artiodactyla > Bovidae > Redunca > Redunca redunca. The sequence goes on from SJYQ01104581.1 coordinate 206,148, forward strand.
TAGAGACACTCCATGAGTGCAATTAGTCAAACAAGTAGGTTCAAATGAAATATAAATTAAAAATTATTAGGCTCATTTTATGGAGAACAAAAACAGAGGTATTTAATGGACTACATTTCTTGGGTTTCTTCTGATGGTCACACATTATAGATATGCTAAATTCTGGGTTCTCATGGTTTAATGAAAGATACTAGAGTCTCCACAAGGATAATATATTTAGGTTCCTTCCTCTTCATTTTATCTTCTTGCTTGGTCAGTGTTCTCCACAAATCTAGTGGTTAACAAGTATTACCATATGAAGTTAGAAATGGATTTTATTTCTCAAACTAAATATGATGAGGTAAAACCATATCACTTACAATGAACCTCAGAGCTCAGTTTTACCTTTTATTTTAATGAATGGGGGAGGTGGAGAAGGAGAGAATGAGAAGTTGGAGGATTGTTCTCATTTTTAATTTTGTTGTTCAGTAGCTAAGTCGTGTCTAGCTCTTTGCAACCTATGAACTGCATCATGCCAGGCTTCCTGTCCTTTACTATCTCATGGAGTTTGCTCAAACTCATGTCCGTGATCCCATCCAACCATCTCACCCTCTGTCACCCCTTCTCCTCTTACCCTCAATCTATCCCAGCAGAGTCTTTTCTAATGAGTTAGCTCTTCCCATCACATGGCCAAAATATTGGAGCTTCAGCTTCAACATCAATTCTTCCATTGAATATTCAGGGTTGATATCCTTTAGAATTGACTTGTTTGGTCTCCTTGCTGTTCAAGGTATTCTCAGGAGTCACCTCCAGCACCACAGTTTGAAAGCATCAATTCTTTGGCTCTCAGACTTCTCTATGGTCTAACTCACATCCGTACATGAGTTCTGAAAAAACCATAGCTTACATGAACCAAGAAATTCCAGATGTTCAAGCTGGATTTAGAAAAGGCATAGGAACCAGAGACCAAATTACCAACATCCGTTGGGTCATAGAAAAAGCAAGAGAATTCCAGAAAAACATCTACTTCTTCTTCATTGGCTAGGCTAAACCCTTTGACTGTGTGGATAACAACTAACTGTGGAAAATTCTTAAAGAGATAGGAATACCAGACCACCTTACTTGCCTGCTGAGATATCTGTATGCAGGTCAAGCAGCAACAGTTAGAACCAGACATGGAACAGTACACTGGTTCCAAATTGGGAAAGAAGTATGTCAAGGTTGTATATTGTCACCTTGCTTATTTAACTTATATCCAGAGTACATATGTGCAGACTGGATGAAGCACAAGCTGGAATCAAAATTGCAAGGAGAATTATCAATAACCTCAGATACGCAGATGACACCACCCTTATGGCAGAAAGTGAAGAGAAACTAAAAAGCCTCCTGAAGAAAGTGAAAAAGAAGAGTAAAAACGTTGGCTTAAAACTCAACGTTCAAAAAACAAAGATCATGGCATCCATTCCCATCATTTAATGGCAAATAGATGGGGAAACAATGAAAACTGACAGATTTTCTCTTCTTGGGCTCCAAATTCACTATAGATTTTGACTGCAGCCATAAAATCAAAAGATGCTCGCTCCTTGGAAGTAAAGCTATGACAAACCTAGACAGCATATTAAAAAGCAGAGACATTATTTTACTGACAAAGGTTCATATAGTCAAAGCTCTGGTTTTTCCAGTCATGTATGGATGTGAGAGTGGGACCATAAGGAAAGTTGAGTGCCAAAGAACTGATGCTTTTGAACTGTGGTGTTGGAGAAGATTCTTGAGAGTCCCTTGGACAGCAAGGAAATCAAACCAGTCAATCCTAAAGGAAATCAATCCTGAATATTAATTGGAAGGACTGATGCTGAAGCTGAAGCTTCAATACTTTGGCCACTTGATCCGAACTGACTCTTTGGAAAAGACCCTGATGCTGGGAAAGATTGAAGGGAGGAGGAGAAGGGGATGACAGAGGATGAGATGGTTGGATGGCATCACTGACTCAACGAACATGAGTTTGAACAATCTCTGGGAGTTGGTGATGGACAGGGAAGCCTGGCATGCTGCAGTCCATGGGGTTACAAAGAGTCGGGCATGACTGAGAGACTGAACTGAACCGAACTTAACTATATGGACCTTTGTCATCAAAATGATGTCTCTGCTTTTTAATATGCTATCCAAGTTTGTCATAGCTTTTCTTCCAAGGAACAAACATCTTTTAATTTCGTGGCTGCAGTCACAATCTGCAGTGATTTTGGAGCCCAAGAAAATGAAATCTATCACTATTCCCACTTTTTCCCCATTGTTTTCCCTCAAAGTGATGCGACCAGGGGCTTTCCTGGTAGCTCAGCTGGCAAAGAATCTGCCTGCGAGAAGTGATAGGCTATCCCATCCATCCAGTATTCTTGGGCTTCTCTGGTGGCTCAGATGGTAAAGAATCTAAAGCAGGAGATTTAAATCTTCTGCAAAGCAGGAGACCTGAGTTCAACCCCCAGATTGGGAAGATCTTTTGGAGGAGGGCATAGCAACCCACTCCAGTATTGTTGCCTGGAGAATCCACATGGACAGAGGATCCTGGTGGGCTACAGTCCATGGGGTCACAAACAGCTGGACATGACTGAGTGACTAAGCACAACACAGATGGGACTAGATGCCATGATCTTAATTTTTTGAATGTTGAGTTTTATATATATAGACTTGGGTGCATCAGGTCTTAGTTGCTGCATGTGGGATCTTCATTGGGGTGTGTGGACTCAGTAGTTGTGGCCCAAGAGGCTTAGCTGCCCCACAGCACATGGGATCTTAGTTTCCCAACCAGAGATCGAACCCACTTCCACTACATTGGAAGGCAGATTCTTAACCACTGGACCACCAGGGAAGTCCCCCAGATGTTGAGTTTTAAGCCAGCTTTTTCAGTCTCCTCTTTCACTTTCATCAAGAGGCTCTTTAAATTCCTCTTTGCTTTCTTCCACTAATGTGGTATCATCGGCATATCTGAGCTTGTTGACATTTCTCCTGGAAATCTTGATTCCAGGAGATTGTGTTTCATCCAGTCTGGCATTTCACATGATGTACTCTGGATATAAGTTAAATAAGCAAGATGACAGTATACAGCCTTTCCCAATTTGGAACCACTCCATTCTTCCATGTCCAGTTCCAACTGTTGCTTCTTGACCTACATACATATTTCTCAGGAGGCAAGTAAGGTGGTCTGGTATTCCCATCTCTTTAAAATTTTCCACAGTTTATTGTGATCCACACAGTCAAAGGCTTTAGCATAGCCAATGAAGCAGAAGTTGGTGTTTTTCTGGAATTCCTTTGCTTTTTCTATGATCCAGCAAATGTTGGTAATTTGATCTCTGGTCCCTCTGCCTTTTCTAAATCTATCTTGTATACCTGGAAGTTCTCAGTTCATGTACTGTTGAAGCCAACTTGAAGGATTTTGAGCATTAACTTGGTAGCATGCAAAATGAGTGCAACTGTGAAAACTGACCTTTTCCAGTGCTAAGGTCACTGGTGAATTTTCCAAATTGGCTGGCATATTGAGTGCAGCACTTTAACAGCATCATTTTTGGATTTTTAATAGTGAGTCTTTAAATCAGTCCTTTACTTCAAAATGGGTACTCTTAACTGCAGCTAGACGTGACTAAGAGGAAGAGGGATTCTGCAGAAGCCACTACTACTCTTAGTTAACAGTCAATGAAGAATGTCTGTGTGTGAGCTCAGTCACTCAGTCACATCCAACTCTTTGCAACCCCAGACTATATCTTGCCAGGCTACTCCATCCATGGGATTTTTCAAGCAAGAATACTGGAATGGGTAGCCATTTTCTCCTCCAGGGGATCTTCCCCATCCAGGGATCAAAAGCACCTCTCCTGTGTCTCTTGCATTGCAGATGTATTCTTAACTCACTGAGCCATCAGGGAAGTCCCCCAAAAGTCTATCAGAAAGACGATCACCAAGAGGCCAATTAGCTTGAATAGTGACAACTGAATTCTAATACTCCTCACAGCAATAGTTTATCACAATTCTAATAATCAGATGTTGTCACCATCACCAACCCTCACATTTGTAGAGTGTTCTGCACATTTCAAAAACTTTACATGGTCTCTAAGAACTAATTTTGAAAACAGGAGTAAGCAACTTCTCATTAATAGTTATTGTTTTAAAAAAAAATTGTAACCTACCTAGTATGAGAATTTAAGTCCTTAAACTTTTACTAATTAAATAGGAAACATCACACAATTAGTCTCTGTGAGCCTCATTTCCATCACAAATGCCAACAATGATGCTTGTTTATAACATTCCCAAATTCCAAGTTTTGTTATCTGAGAGTGAAGTTATAAAAACCAAAATGCAAATTAAAATATATAAAATATTATATCCATCAAGACAGAGTGTTTGATGTCAGGGAACTTTCTGTTAAATGCTAAAACAAGGGATAGACTAAGCCTGACAGAATACAAATTCTGCATTCGAATACAAATATCATCTTGCAATTTGGTATAACACTCACTTACACAGTTACCTAAACTATACAATTAAATTCTGCTCCTCCTGGCTCCTGGCCATACAAAGACAGTCGAGAACAGGATGGGATACTAAAGAAAAAGATAAGTTCGTATCAGTTGCTTTTTATTTTTATTTTTGAAAGGTTGGCATAAGAACCCTGGTTCATAAGAGTCAGGGAAGAAATAGCTGAGAGAAGCACAAGCACATATTCTGAGGAGGGATATGCAGGTCTTGCTCCCTTACATATCACTGCAGAGCCTCCCAGATGTTCCTTAGATCCCCACTATACTGTGAACCAGACAAAAGATCTAACAGTCACTTAATTGCCTATTTAATTGTTATGTTTTTCCCATTTTAAAGAATTCGTGAGTTGATTTTTATGAACTTACAAGTAGTCACGATGTTGCACACTGGGAGTGCTAGTGGTTCTCTGTTTATTTATAGTATTTTGCTCCAGCCATTCCCACAAACTACATATTTGATAATAAATGAACATGGAGATCTGGGCATATTTTCATGAATGAAGTTACTTACAGATAACTTTCAAGAAATTTATTTCCTAACAGAAGAATTAAATTTATCAAAGTAGCGGATCACAATAAACTGTGGAAAATTTTCTTCAAGAGATGGGCATACCAGACCACCTGACCTGCCTCTTGAGAAACCTATATGCAGGTCAGGAAGCAACAGTTAGAACTGAACATGGAACAACAGACTGGTTCCAAATAGGAAAAGGAGTACGTCAAGCTGTATATTATCACCCTGCTTATTTAACTTCTATGCAGAGTACATCATGAGAAATGCTGGACTGGAAGAAACACAAGCTGGAATCAAGATTGCCGGGAGAAATTTCAATAACCTCAGATATGCAGATGACACCACCCTTATGACAGAAAGTGAAGAGGAACTAAAAAGCCTCTTGATGAAAGTGAAAGTGGAGAATAAAAAAGTTGGCTTAAAGCTCGACATTCAGAAAACGAAGATCATGGCATCCAGTCCCATCACTTCATGGGAAATAGATGGGGAAACAGTGGAAACAGTGTCAGACTTTATTTTGGGGGGCTCCAAAATCACTGCAGATGGTGACTGCAGCCATGAAATTAAAATACGCTTACTCCTTGGAAGGAAAGACATGACCAACCTGAACAACATGTTAAAAAGCAGAGACATTACTTTGCCAACAAAGGTCTGTCTAGTCAAGGCTATGGTTTTTCCAGTGGTCATGTATGGATGTGAGAGTTGGACTGTGAAGAAAGCTGAGCGCCAAAGAATTGATGCTTTTGAACTGTGGTATTGGAGAAGACTCTTGAGAGTCCCTTGGACTGCAAGGAGATCCAACCAGTCCATTCTGAAGGAGATCAGTCCCGGGTGTTCATTGGAAGGACTGATGCTGAAGGTGAAACTCCAATACTTTGGCCATCTCATGTGAAGAATTGACTCATTGGAAAAGACCCTGATGCTGGGAGGGATTTGGGGCAGTAGGATAAGGGGACAACAGAGGATGAGATGGCTGGATGGCCTCACCAACTCAATGGACATGAGTTTGAATAAACTCCGGGAGTTGATGATGGACAGGGAGGCTTGGCATGCTGCCATTCATGGGGTCACAAAGAATCGGACACAACTGAGCGACTGAACTGAACTGAACTGAGCACCATGGCCTGGGGAGTGGCCTCCCATGAAAGCAGGATTTGAGATACTACGTCTTTAAGAGATTCTGGTTCAGTGATTATAGATGTCCTTCCTTGTAACATCGAATTTTATTCCAAGAAAAATTGACCATAAATATACTTAAAACATACACTATTGACTTCCATGTAAGTATTGAAGGTGCTCCAGACTTTGGATTTCAGTGAGAGTTATAAATCACTACAATATCTGTGGCCATTTATATGATCACATTATGTATACAGAATGAATAAATCAGTTTTTCCAAACTACTGTGAAAATGACAGTCATTTCCTATCAAAGGACATAGGCATGTAATGTGTGTTATTTGATGTCACTTTACATTTCTGTGCCTCAGTTTCATATTCAGATATACTTTTACTAAGAGCTATAAAACAACGACCTCTGTTGAGCAAAATGGTGGAGTAGACAGCTCCAAACTTCTCTCTTTCCAGAGTAACATCAAAATAGCAATCAAAAGCCATGAGAATCAACTTTGTAAGAACTCTGAAAATAATAGAAAATGTATGTCAACTAAATGAATTGAAGCAATAAAAATATGGGGAGGGAGGTGGGAGGGGGGTTCAGGATTGAGAACACATGTACACCCATGGTAGATTCATGTTGATGTATGGCAAAACCAATACAATATTGTAAAGTAATTAGCCTCCAATTAAAATAAATAAATTTAAATTTTAAAAAAAGAAACAAAAAAAAATTAGGAAAGTTTTGTGGCATTTCCTTGCCTTTGTACCACCTCTCCACAGCCTAGCACAGGTTTTAAAGATGGCAGCCTCATTCCCAGTATGGGACGCAGGTCCCTGGTTCCAGAGGGAGCCAAGCAGGCAAATTATTGTATTTTCCTGTTGTAACCTGTCCGGGGATACCTGAAACACTGATGAAAGTTGCTTTTCTCTCTATCACCTAGCTTAGAGTCTATCTAGGGTGGAAAAGCATCAGGCTTTGTTTGAAACACTTTAGGGCAAAAAAATTTTAAAAGAGAGAAAGAAAACATATACCCATCTGGGGGCTTCCCTGGTGTCTCAGATGGTAAAGAATTTGCCTCCACTGCAGGAGATCTGGGTTCAATCTCTGGGTCAAGAACATCCCCTGGAGAAGGGAATGGCTACCACTCCAGTATTCTTGCCTGGAGAATTCCATGGACAGAGGAGCCTGGCAAGCTATAGCCCACAGGGTTGCAAAGAGTCAGACATGACTGAATAATACTTTCATTTTTTTTCTTAGCCATCTAGGGCAAAAGATTGTAGTTGAGGCTTACAGTGCCTAAGGCCTGGGAGGTGGCGGGGNGGTGGGGGGTGGTGGAATCCAAGGAGAGAGTTTCTCTGGGAAATTAGGACATTCAAAAGTACCATATATAAGGGGAATATAGAAAGCCATGACCATGCCCAAGGCAGAATGAACATTCAGACAAGACCTGAAAAGTTCCTAAACTTTCCCACACACTAATCTATAGGCTTAGTGTAAGTAGGAAGGGAACACTAAGGAAGAATCGTGATAGATATTTAAAGAATGTTCTAGCACAGAGATAATCAGTGAAGGCAGAGACAGGTTTCCTTGTTTATGTGTGTGTGTGTGTTTGTCTCTAAGTTTCTAGCATTGTAAGAAATCTAAAATACTGGCTGCACAGAAGTCAAGCTTTCCACAATCAAGAAGCAAACCCTAGAGGAGGGAAATCTGAATTCCAGAGATATAATTATCAAATTTTCAGTTTTCAACAAAAATACCACACAAATTCAAATAGAAAATTATGGACCACTCATGATGCAATGTAAATTGATACAATCACTGCAGAGAACAGTATGAAAGTTCCTTTAGAAACTTAAAATAGTACTACCAGCAATCACACTCCTGGGCATATATCCAGAGAAAACCATAATCTGAAAGGATTATCTTCACCACAATGTTCATTGCAACACTATTCACAATATCCAAGACATGGAATCAACCTAAATGTCTATAGACAGAGGAATGAGTAAAAAAGATGTGGTATATATATACAATGGAGAAGATGTGGTACATATATACAGTGGAATATTACTCAGCCATAAAAAAGAATGAAGTCATGTCTTTTAATATCAATATGGATGGACCTAGAGAATATACTAAGTGAAGTCAGACAGAGAAAGACAAATATCTTATCATATATGTGTAACCTAATTTTTTAAAAAAGATAGAAATGAACTCAATTACAAAACAGAAGCAGCCTTACAGATATCAAAAACAAATTTATGGTTACCAAAGGGGAAACATGGTTGAGGGGGCGAGGGAGAGAGGATAAATCAGGAATTTAGGATACACACATACACACTACTATATATAAGATAGATAACCAATGAGGACCTACTATATAGCACGAGGAACTCTACCCAGTTTTCTGCGATAACTTATATGAAAAAAGAATCTAAAAAGGAAAGAATGTGTGTACATGTATAATTGAATCACTTGCTGTACACCTGAAACTAACACAACATTGTAAATCAACTACACTCCAATAAAATTAAAATAGTAAAAAAAAAAAATTACAGTCCACTCAAAGGAAAACAATGAATTAATAGAAACTATCCCTGAAGCAGACTTTAACTCAAATGCATAAAATATGCTCAAAGAACTAAAAGAAACTATGAAAAAGAACTAAAGAAAATCAGAAAAACTGTATAAATAAAATGAGAATATCAATAAATAATATAAATTATAAAAAATAAAATAGAAAGTCTGGAGCTAAGGAGCAAAATAGTTGAATGAAATATTCACTAAAGCAGTTTAACATAAAATCTGAGTAAGCAGGACAGAGAATTAGTAAATTTAAAGTTAGGAAAATTGAACTTAACCAGTCTGAGGAGCAAAAAGAAAAAGAAGGAGGAAAAGTGAGCAGAGCCTAAGGAATCTGTGGGCCACCATCGAGGACCAGTATACTTATTATGGAAGTTCAGAAAGGGAAGAAAGAGAAAAATGAGCAGAAAGAATACTTGAAGAAATAAAGACAGAAACTTTTCCAAATTTCATGAAACAAATCTTCACTTCTGAGAAGCCTGCTGCTAAGTTGCTTCAGTCATGTCCGACTCTGTGCGACCCCATAGATGGCAGCTCACCAGGCTCCCCCGTCCCTGGCATTCTCCAGGCAAGAACACTGGAGTGGGTTGCCATTTCCTTCTCCAATGCATGAAAGTGAAAAGTGAAAGTGAATTCTCTCAGTCGTATCCGACTCTTAGTGACCTCATGGACTGTAGCCTACCAGACTCCTCCATCCATGGGATTTTCCAGGCAAGAGTCTGAGAAGCCTAATGAATTCCAAATAAGATAAATTTTAAAAGATTCACACCAAGACACAGTACAGTTGACCCTTGAACAATGTGAAGATTGGGGCACAGAACTTTTGTACAGTCAAAAGTCTGCATATAACTTATAGTTTGGATATTGTATACACAGTTCCTCCATACCTACAGTTTTGCATCCACAGATTCAACCAAGCATGAATTGTATAATATTGTTTAATACTTACTACTAAAAAAAAAAAAGCACATGTAATTGGACCAATGCAATTCAAACCTCTGTTGTTCAAGGGTCAAGTTGCCAAAATGCTAATATATATTCAAGTTGTCAAATACTAATAAGAAAGAGAGAATTTTAAAAGCAACAGAAGAGAAGCAATTCTCATAAATGAAATTCTCAACATGATTAACAACTGGTTTGTCATAAAAAACCATGAGAGCAAAGGCAGTGGGGTGGCATGTTTAAAGTGCTGAAAGAAAAAAAAACTGCCAGAAGACTTCTGTGTCCTTCAAAATATTACCATTCAAGAGTGAAGAAGAAATTAATACGGTCACATATTTTTGAAAACAAGTGTACCTGTCCTGTAAGAAATGCTAATACAACTACTTCAGGTTGAAATGAAAGAAAGCTAGACAGTAACTTGAAATTATATGAAGAAATAAAGTATGTTAGTCAACATATAAACATGTATATAATATATTATCATATTATTTTACATTATATCATATTATCTTATGTAATATTATTCAGCCTTTAAAAGAATGAAATTCTGTACTTGTCATAACATGGATAAACTTGTACTACATTATACTAAGTGAAATAAGCCAGACACAAAAAAGACAAATACATGATCTCATATGTGGAATCTAAAATAGTAAGCTTCATAGTGAGAGAGTTTGATGGTGGTTTTCAGGGGCTGGAGGAGGGGAGAAAGAGAAGATGTTAATCCAAGAGTAGGAAGTTTCAGCTACACAGATGAATAGGTTTTGGAGAGCTCACTTACAACAATGTGGCATATAGTTTATGCTGTTTGTCATATGGTATATGATATATTTGGGAACACGTGTACACCCGTGGTGGATTCATGTTGATGTATGACAAAACCAATACAGTATTGTAAAGTAAAATAAAGTAAAAAATAAATAAAAATTAAAAATTAAATTTTAAAAATAAAATAAAATATACTGAGGGTAGATTTTAATTGTTCTAACTAAACACACAGAAAGATGACGATTATGTGAGCAGATGGTTATGTTAATTAGCTTGATTGTTGTGATTATTTCACAATGTATATAAAGGTCAAGTTATCCACATTAAATATACATTATTTTCAATTTGTCAATTATACTGCAATAAAACTGGAAAAAATAGTTTAAAATCTAATCAATTCTAACAAAGGTCTCATCTCTTTAAAAATTGGAACACTCATGAATTACTGGTGGCAGTGTAAAATGGTGCACAGTACAGCCACTGTGGAAAACAGTTTGTCATTCCTCAAAATGTTAAATATATAAAATTATCAAATGACTCAACAATTCCACTCCTAGTTCCAGCTGAGAGGGAGTTATTAAGGCAGGGCTCTGGGACCCACTACCACTGGGGTGAGAGGCGGGGCCCCCCTTGCAGGGTTCCATGGGCACATTTGAGAATTATCAAATATTGCAAGACCATTTCAATTAAATTAAAATAATCAATTTTTAAAAGTTTTAATCTGAGCTTAACCTACACACAGTAAACTTAAAGATTCTAAAGTCCTGGATCTGACATTTCATATCTTTGTGACCTTGGGCAAGTTACTTGATAACTCTCTGCCTTGGTTTCCCCATCTGCATAGTGAGAGTGATAATAGAGTCTGTCTCACTCAGGATGGTGTTGTGGAAATAATGCATTGCAATCATAAACGCAGGCACATTGAGTCTTCTACTCATATTCCCACCAGAGCCAGGTGAAAACACGGTGTTATAATACTTCATTTTTAATGAAGTGCTTCTCAAATTGGGGCCCAAGTCTTCAAGTAAAAGAAGCACAGCTATAAAAGATTTATATATGTCAAATGCATAGCACCTTTTTGTAAAGGTATTAAGGAGGCTCATTGGAGAGAAAAGTGACATAAAGGCAGCACATAAATATACTCTGACCAGCCATGATATATACCACTGCCTTTAAGGAAGAGCCAACAGAAAAGGAAACTCTCCAAAGGGAAAAATGGGTGTCTCTGTGGGAGTCAAGGTGAGGAACATTTGGTTTTTAAATTGGATTACTTGTTTATCCACATGCTTACGAGCAACCCTAGTGGCTCAGATGGTAAAGAATCCGCTTGCAATGTGGAAGATACCGGGGTTCAATCCCTAGGTCGGGAAGATCCCCTGGAGAAAGGAATGGCAACCCACTCCAATATTCTTGCCTGGAGAGTTCCACGAACAGAGGAACCTGGCAGACTACAGTTCATAGGGTTGCAAAGAGTTGGATATGACTGAGCAACTAACACTTCCACTTTCACTTCAAGCATTAACATATAGTGAGTCCTCTGATGCTCCAAGAATTGCTTGGAACTCTGCAATGGGGGCCTCACCTTATGCCCCAGTGGTAGTGGGTCCCAGAGGCCTGCCTTAATAACTCCCTCAGCAGCAAGATTCTCAGCTGGAACTGATTATCTCAAATTTGTGCTGTCTGCTTGGGGACCATTCCTGTTGTTCAAAGATGCCCCCCAGGTATGGTCTTGGAAGAATGGTGAGAGAGAGAAAGCCTTGAAGTCACCTCATGACTTTTCCAAAAAGCACAGTTCAGATAGCTGGATATGTCCTCAGGTCTGTGTGGGCAGCCTGAGTTATTCAACTTCCTTCATTCATTTCATCAGAGACCAGACAAAAAGTGACAGATTTTCTGAGTTCTCTGTAGACACAGCCCAAGCCACCAATGGAAAGTTGCTTCAGCCTTCTGGGATTTGGTCCTCCTTATCATTAATGCAAAGTCTGGAGAGTGATTTCATACAAATAAACAAAAATAATTATCTGCACTCTCTCCAGTGAGAAGCATGAAAACCTGGCTTTAGTTCTTTACAGTTCCTTAGGGATGAGCTGAAGAAAAAGCACCTTTTCTGGTAGATTATAGCTATAGTTAAATCCAGAAAAATAGACTGACATTTTGAACANAACCTGGCTTTAGTTCTTTACAGTTCCTTAGGGATGAGCTGGAGAAAAAGCACCTTTTCTGGTAGATTATAGCTATAGTTAAATCCAGAAAAATAGACTGACATTTTGAACATCATTAACGATTGATTGAAGATAATCAATTCAATATTGCTGTATTTACTATTTTAAAAGTATTATGGTATAAATAATGAAATAAAAGGTAAAAGAAACCCATCATTCATCAGCTCAAGATTTGTCTTTCATTCATTTTCTATATATATTAAAATATGCAATTTTTATCATTATAATCACAGATAGTTTTATGGTCTGCTTTATAATTTTGTTATTTTCATAAGATTTCCTCCAGGTTGCTACGTATTTTAAGTACATGTTACTTTCAAATGATTAACGATACTCCATGGGGTGGATGTAACAAAATTTATTTATCTATTCCCCTATAGGGGGGCATTTTTTTCCCATTTGTTCTAATACAGTATAAGCTATATGAGATATTTTTATGAACACAGCTTTATTGTTCTTATTAGTAATTGTTTTAGCATAAATTCCAAGAATTAAAACTATAAGGTTAAGATGTTTTCTGAATGTTAGTTTACACAGCTAAAAGAAAAGTTTTTATTTTTATTTTTTACTTATTTGGGGGGGCTCCAAAATCACTGCAGGCAGTGACTGCAGCCATGAAATTAAAAGACACTTGCTCCTTGGAAGAAAAGTTATGACCAACCTAGACAGCATGTTAAAAACAGAGACATTACTTTGCTAACAAAGGTCTGTCTAGTCAAAGCTATGGTTTTTCCACTAGTCTTGTGTGGATATGAGAATTGGACTGTAAAGAAAGCTGAGCACTAAAGAACTGATACTTCTTAACTGTGGTGCTAGAGAAGACTCTCCTGAGTCCCTTGGACTGCAAGGAGATCCAACCAGTCAATACTAAAGGAAATCAGTCTTGAATATTCATTGGAAGGACTGATGCTGAAGCTGAAACTCCAATACTTTGGCCACCTAATGAGAAGAACTGACTCTTTGGAAAAGACCCTGATGCTGGGAAAGACTGAAGGCAGGATGAAAAGGGGACAACAGAGGATGAAATGGTTGGATTGCATCACTGACTCAAAGGACATGAGTTTGAGTAAGCTCCAGGAGTTGGTGATGGACAGGGAAGCCTGGCATGCTGCAGTCTATGGGGTCTCAAAGAATCAGACATGACTGAGCGACTGAACTGAACTGAAAAGCAAAGTTTGAATATATACACAAAACTTATGTACACACAATTTGTGGTTTGATATTTTTAAAAAACAGAACTTGGGAGTGGCTCCATCTGCAGGTTTATCTGAAAGATAAGGTCTTTGTGCATGTTCAGCTACTCCAGTGATCTACTGGATTGATGGGTTTGATGGACCTGACCACTCTAGCTCTTAATCTAGCCAGCAGACGTCATAATGCATTGATTGCTCTTGAAAGAACTCCAATTCCTCCATAATCATTTGAGTAAATTGTTTTCACTGGTGATGGTGATGTGATTGTGAAAAATGTTTTTCCATTTTGGTTTGGGAAATGTTAACCCAATGATAAATCCCCAAAACATCCGTATATTTGGAAACACACTCCTAACAAGTGAGGCTTTAGGAAATGACACTCCTTGTCTTAAATCCTGGTTCTGCTGGTTGTGCAGTCTTGAGAAAGTTACTTAAACTTTCTGGGCCTCCATGTGCCTCACAGATGTAATAAATAATCCATACTTCATATGGTTGCTGTGAGCATGTAAAACTTATGGCTCAGTGACTTATACATGATAAGTGTACAACAAATGGTAGCTATCATTATTGTTGTTATACAGAATAATAACAAAAATGGCCAAAAAGCTTATAATGCTGATTTTTAAATATCCCATTAATAAAAATATTTCAATGTGCATAAAAATACAAGAATTGCTGTCTTGAAAAAGAAGAATGGGGATGGAGGAATCAAACTTCCTGACTTCAGACTATACTACAAAGCTACAGTCATCAAGACAGTGTGGTATTTACACAAAAACATACATATATACCAATGGAATAAGAAAGAAAGCCCAGAGATAAATCCTCTTGCCTATGGGCACCTTATTTTTGACAAAGGAGGCAAGATGTTGAAAAGATGTTGAACATCACCCATTACTACAGAAATGCAAATCAAAACTACAATGAGATATCACCTCAGACCAGTCAGAATGCATGCATGCTCAGTTGTAACCAACTCTTTGTGACCCTATGGACTATAGGCCTCGCAGCTCCTCTGTCCATGGGGTTCTCCAGAGGAGAATACTGGAGTGGATTGCCATTTCCTTCTCTACCAGTCAGAAAGACCATCATCAAAAAGTCTACAAACAGTAAATGCTGGAGAGGGTATGGAGAAAAGGGAATCCACTTGCACTGTTGGTGGTAATATAAATTGATACAGCCACTATGAGAACAGTATGGAGATTCCTTTGAAAAACTAGGAATAAAACTATATAATGACCCAGAAATCCCACTACAAGGCATTTACTCTGAGGAAACCAAAATTGAAAAATACATGTACCCCAATGTTCATTGCAGCACTATTTACAATAGCTAGAACATGGAAGCAACCTAGATTTCCATCAACAGATGAATGGATAAAGAAGCTGTGTTCAGTTATACAGTGGAATATTACTCAGCCACAGAAAGGAATACATTTGAGTCAGTTCCAGTGAATGAACCTAGAGCCTATTATACAGAGTGAAATCAAGTAAGTCAAAAAGAGAATAATAAGAGAAGAAAAGAGAGAATAATAAGTCAAAAAGAGAAAAACAAAAATTGTGTACTAACATATATAAATGAAATCTAGAAAGATGGTACTAATGAAATTTTTTACAGGACAGCAGTGGAGACACAGACATAGAGAACAGACTTATGGACACAGAGGGATTAGGGAGGAAGGAGAGGGTGGGATGTATGTAGAGAGTAAATGGAAACATACATTAACATATGTAAAATAGATAGCCAGTGGGAGTTTGTTGTATGACTCAGGGAACTCAAACCATGGCTCTGTGACAATCTAGAGGGGTGAGACAGGGAGGAAGGTGGGATGGAGGTTCAAGATGGGGGCCTAGGTGTGTCTATGGCTGATTTGTGTTGATGTTTGGCAGAAATCAACAGAATACTGTAAAGTAATTATCCTTCAATTAAATAAATTTTTTAAAAATGTACAAGGCTATGTTAGGAGGAATAAAAAATAGATATCTGAAAAAAAATATAAGAATTGCTGTATTTTATACAGATATGTTCAATTGCTGTGAAGAATTTCAGTAGAGACTAACACAAGTGTGTAGACATAGGTTCAAAAAACTGGCATCCCAAAACATGATTTGGACAGTTTGAACAGGTATAATTAATAAAGCAAATAATTAGGGAATTTTAGATTTCCATAAGCTAAGTAAGTCAAATTATGCAGTGGAAGAATTTAAAGCAAACAAACAAAAAAGCCTTCAAGGACCCAGAGGTCACCATTGCATCTCTCATCAGTCAGAAATGTTTCAGGCATTCTGTTTAACTTAGACAACCACAACACACGTACACAGAACATAAAGAAATTGCAGTCAGAATGAAGAGGGAATGTGTTCAAGAGTAATGGAAAACAGCCTGAAAAGGCAAGTTTTAAAATATGTGGGTATTCAACAACAGAAGACAGGAGCTAACTTTGTTAATCACTCCCGAGTTGATCTGTCCTACTAAAGACAAACTAAGGAATTTAAAAGCAAATGAGAGTAGGCAAGACTATAGCTGGATAATACTCCACTGTACACATAAGCCACATTTTCTTTATCTACACATCCATTAATGTGTATTTAGGTTGTTTTCATATCTTGGCTACTGTAGAGAATACAATGAACATGAGAACATGGGTGTCTCTTCAAATACTGATTTCAATTTTCTTGGCTAAATACTCAGAAATGAGATCATAGGGCATAGAATGAGGGGGAAGGAGAAATGGGGAGATGCTGGTCAAGGGGTACAAAGTTTCATTTATGCAAGATGAGTAAGTTCTGGAAATCTAATATATAACATGGTCACTATAGGTAACAGTACTGTACTTACACTTAAAATTTGCCTTTTGAGGTAGATCCTGTGTATGACAATTAAAAAAAAGATTAATTATGTGAGGTGATGCATAATGATTAATTAGCTTAATTGTGGTGATTATTTCACAGTGCTACATAAATCTTCAAGTATGCACCTTAAGTATGCACAAGTTTTTAAAAGACTATGACTAGCCATAAGCTCATTTTTGTTATCAGCCCAATTAGACTCTGGAAGGCACCATAACAGCTCTCTCCCCAAGTACTTTGAATTTTCTTATGCAGAGAACTGGATCTTATGACCTCTTGGCATATTGTGTTATGATCTGTACAGGACTAGAACAGCTCAAAGAAACAGTCCATACCTCCCTCAGTACAGGGCTTCCTTGGCAGCACAAATGGTAAAGAATCTGCCTGCAATGCAGGAGACACCTGGGTTCGATCCCTGTATCAGAAAGGTCTCCTAGACAAGGGAATGGCAACCCACTCCAGTATTCTTGCCTGGAGAATTCAAGGACTGAGGAGACTGGCAGACTACAGTCCATGAGGTCGTAAAGAGACTGACACAACTGAGTGACTAACACTTTCATTCGGCACAAGCCCAGTCTTGGAGGTACTTAATAAGCATTGTTAGATGAACAATGACAGCAGTCACGTTTGAGAGCAGAAAAACCACAGAGAATCAAGTACAAAGCAGTAAATGGCGATTTCCCTGACTTTAGCTGCAGACCGGCGTTACACGAGTCATGTATATGTGGACTATTCAGTGGGACTGAATGTGATACACACGAATAAATCCCTGGGCAGAGAGCATGCATGAAACCCTGTTGGTCAGTTCTGTTGCACTGACATGATGAGATTAGGTCATGATGATGGATACTTGAATCTGAGGATCCTTGGATCTAAGGTTAGGCCATGATGATGGAGACTGGGGAGATGGCTGAAGCTGAGGACAGAAAAGCCACAGTGGGGTAGAAAGGAATACAAGGGAATAGAGAAGCATACCAAAGAAAAATACTCTGTAGTCTTGGCTATGACGATCCCAATAGCTCTTTAAGTATAAATGAAAATGTGACAATGGGACAGGACAAAGACTATATACTTTTTAAAAATAAACCAATATTATTCCACTTCCCACTTAAAAGCAATGTTGACAAAGTGTGCATTAATAGACCTGTGTAGACATAACCACCAAACAGCCACATTCTGGGAGTCCATGCATGTTAACTTTACCTAAATTCCTGCATATTAATCTGGGTTTGGCAGATTACACATAGCACATGCTGGCTGCATGTAAACAAAGATCATAGTAAGTGAAGTCGATCAGTTGTGTCCGACTCTTTGTGAACTCGAGGACTGTAGCCCACCAGGGTCCTCCGCCCATGGGATTCTCCAGGCAAGAATACTGGAGTGGGTTGCCATTTCTTTCTCCAAGGTATCTTCCCAACTCAGGGATCGAACCTGGGTCTCCTGCATTGCAGACAGACACTTTAACCTCTGAGCCCATCATAGGCTTCACCATAATCTGGACCAGGTTTACACCTCAGATCTGACCCTCCTGGGCAGATGACCTTAAGTACTAAGTTAATTAACTGAATTTCTGTTTCTTCATGTGTAAAACAATGATCTATTTACTTACATGATAAGATTACTATGAGGATAAAGTTAAATTAAATAGGTTGTATAACAAAAATGGGAGATAAAATAATTAGTTTGCTTCCAATTCTGATTCTTTTCAGAACCGAGGAATAAAAACCCATTAGAACAATAGGACTTCTGTGGTGGCTCAGATGCATTGCAGGAGACCTGGATTTGATCCCTGGGTTGGAAAACTCTCCTGGAGAAGGGAATGGCTACCACTCCAGTATTCTTGCCTAGAGAATTCCATGGACAGAAGAGCCTGGTGGACTACAGTCCATGGGGTCACAAAGAATCAGACAAGACAGATTGACAAACACTTTTACTTTTCACTTTCAGAACAATAGGAGCAAAAAAAAAAAAAAAACCAGCTATAACTCTAGTAACTTAGTAAATATTTTGAAGAGAGGAAGGAAGGAAAGGAAGCAGGGAGGGAGAAAAGATGCTTCTTTATATCTCTAATTGCTAACTAGGGAGCAGTTTCCCTCAGACACCAAAATGATGCTGCGCTGATCTAACCAGCAATTCCCAAGCCTGCTCCACAAGTACCCTGTGTATATACGGGGTTTGAAACAATAGTGTGGGGGCCCTGAAGGCCCTGAAGACGCTGCATCGTGGCTAAGAAAATGTGTGTGTGTGTGTGTGTGTGTGTGTGTTTCATGTCCAGAAACCATGAACTTTATCTCAGATCTTGACACTTGCTCTTACTTACAGTTCTTTTCAATATAGATTATATCTTCTTTCTGAAGCCACTTTACTGCCTACATGTAAAAAAAAAAAAAAAAAGGAAATACTTAGGAGCCAACAAGGAGAGAATTAAAGCTTTCAGTTTTGGAAAACTCATCCTGTCCAACTGCACAGGTAAGGAATCTGCTCACCAATATGTAAAAATATCCCGAAGGATGGAGAGTCACAGTCTTCCTCAATCAGCTATTTCAGAAATAAACAACCTTCTCTTCCAGGACATCCTTCTTATAATCCACCTCATTCTACATTCGTTAACCATAGGGACTTTGTTAAAGTTCTGGTTGGGAGAACTAAGAGGTCTTAGTAACCCTCCACCTTCTTTCCTCCTGCCCATATGTAAGCAGTTTCTTTCGATGTTTCTACCTAGGTATTTTAATCATTTTTTTAAATTGAAGTATAGTTGATTTACAACATTATGTTAGTTTCAGATACAGAAAAAAGTGGTTTGATTATAGAACAGTCTTTAGGATAGATACACTCAGGTTTTGTTTGAGCAGTCTGTTGGAATGGCAATCTACTCCAGTATTCTTGCCTGGAGAATCCCATGGACAGAGGAGCCTGGCAAGCTACAGTCTATGGGGTCACAAAGAGTTGGACACAACTTAGCCACTAACACTAATACTACTACTACTACTCTTGGCTCAAGGTTAAAGTACGTAAACTGACATTTCTAAAAGTAATTACTTGAATTTAGGCTGGCATTTGGTGACCAGTCACACACAAGTTTTGGAGTTGTGAGATTTCAGAGAGCAGTCAGAAAACTGTCTAAACAAAATGGCATGGTGCCACAAGTAGTGGCTTCAGGTCAGACCGAGTTTGAATCTACCAGTCTGGCATCTGCCATCTCTGACTCTTAGCTTTCTATCCTGTAAAACACGTATAACAAACCCTATGTATAATATATGCATTCAGCACACTGAGCCCAATCCTGGCACACAGTAAGCTGGTAGGTAGAAATATTAAAGCCATGTGTGTCTACAGACTGCAGGCTGAGAAATCCCAACAAGCTTACCTCTCCTCTCGCCATCATTATTCCCTGACCTATCTCAGCAGGTGGCGATACTGCTCACAAATTAGTCATTCATTGTCTCCCTGGCACCAAGTTTAGATTTTGGCCACAATTACAGAGCATCAAATAAATCAGCAGAACTGTGGAAAGTTTGTCCATAAATGAGACCAATGGCAAGGGTGGCAGTTTTTCCCTCACGAATCCTGAACTATATCCATGAAAGCCCAATTCCATCCCTGTGTTATAAAGTAACCACACTTACCAATGTTTTGGTGTATATCAAACAACCTCAAATATTCATCAGTGGAATTAGCTATTTGTGCCAAGCTGCCCACTGCTTGGGAAACGCCTGACCATGTCTGTTTGCATACCATAAAACCCAGGCTGACGTTGTTCTGATGCTCTAAATAGGTGTGAATTTTCACTACTTCAAAAGCATCTCCTTTAGTCAAATGGATGAGCTTTGGTCCATCCCTCTACTTCTGTCATGAGTGGTGGTCTTCTTCATTCACTTAAGCACTCAACAGCCTCATTCAGCTGCCATAACATGCAATGTTCATCATATTGCTCCATGGAACTTGTTATAGGAATACCATTAGGGAACATACGTTTGGGCAAAAATCACCCAGGAAATCAGAGCGATCAATAGGAGTTTTCCTGGTCTTGGCACTATGGACATTTGGGGGCTGGTTAATTCCCTGTTGTGGGGGTTGCTGCCCTGTGTACCCGTGTTCAGCAGCACCCTGACCTCTTCCCTCTACATGCCATTAGCACTCTTCCTTCTAGTTGTAACAACCAAAAATGTCTTCAGATAGTGACATGTGTCCCCTGGGGGTCAAAATCACCCTCTGGATTACAGACAACCTCTGGGCTACAGCAGTGGTTTTCAATCTTTAGCAAAATCAGACCAACCAAAGGGCTTGTGAAAACAGACTTCTGAGCCACCACCCAACATTTCTAATTGGATAGGTCTGAGGTGGGCCCTGAGGATTTGCATTTTGACAGTGACTGATGCTGCTGATCCAGGGACCACCTCTGGTCTAAGGAGATCTGGGTGCCAGCTGTTGGCATATCTGGCATGTTTGTGATTCGGTGGTTTTCAGATTTGTCTGCAGATTAGAAATACCTGGAAATCGTTTAAACCTTCCAACAATCTAGCTGTATTCCAGACCAAATCAATCTCCACTTCTGGGGATGAGGCACAGGCACTGGTATTTTGAAGCTACCCAGATAATTTTGATGTGTAGACAGATTTGGGAACTATTGCTCTAAATATCATTACCTTCTTTGTAATGTGGGGTTAAGCAGTTTATATCTTCTCAGCATGTATGTCCTACAAGTCTCAACAGCACAGCTAAATCAGGAGAACTGACCTACATGGGACTGTGCAATCCTTGCACCTGTAGATGAGAAAATGGGGCAAATGTATTTACAAAAGCTTTCCAGTCATGGCACTCTGAAATTGGAAGGAGCACTAGGAACAGGCAGCAGCTCCCACTAATCATGGTAAAGATCGATATGATCTGTTGTGCAAAGACAGGACTCTAGGGGGCAAACAGGAAGTCTTTTGGCATGCCCTGTTGAAAGGAGGTGGATTTCAAGCTTCAGCTTTCAGATTCTCCAGGTGGACTCCACAAAGGACCTGCCCTGGTTTCTGAGCCTCAGCCTGGAGCCTAGGAAGGAAAAAAGTCAACAAGAGACTGAGACTCCTGATGGAAACTGCAGATTGGGACAATGTGAGGTGAGTAGGGGGATGAAATGGGAGATGGAGAGGTGGGGAAGTAATTTAAAACTTCTGCCTCCATTTATGCAGCCCCATAATTGATAAAGGGCAATTCTACAACTTCCTTCATGCAAAACTTTGCAGCATTTAAAATCTCTAACTGGAAGTTGTTTTTGTTTGTTTGTTTACACCACTCATCTCCAAAAATGAGACCTCTTAAATTGTAAAATCCAAGACTGTGCTTTATAAAAAGAAAAAGAAAAATCAGTCACACTGCAAGGGAATAAAAAAAATCATATCAGTACAGAAAAATCATAAGGGAGAAAACAAAGCCCTAGGCTATATTTAGCCAACACCATGAAATACCCATTTACACTGAAGATTTCTTTGTTGTTGTTCATTGTGGTAATTCTTTAATGTTTGCTGGGTGCCACTTCAGATATAGGTAAGCTAGAAGATGAAAGAATAGAAAAATAATATCCTCTTCCTCCATGGAATAGCTTGAAAGAAAAAGAATCACCCTGAATTATTCTGAGACACACACACACACATCACACATTCACTGTGTACACTACATTGCAGATATCTGTGTCCATACTGAGAAACAGTCATGATAAGAATAATGAACTTCGTCAGGACAACCAAAGAATCATCTCTGGGTGCAGGTGCTCATGCACAGCCCCACAGAGCAGATAAGGCTGTGCCAGAGGATGGCCATGGAGGTAACAGTGTTTTGTGGATAAGTGTGTGTTTCTTTCAGCTACTCACCATATATCCTACAAACATTGCCAATAATGAACTACATTCTGCACAAAAAAAAAGAAAGGACAGAGTCAGTCACTACAGGTAATTCTCAACCAAGATGGGAGATCCTGCATGCAGCGAAGAAGTCCATCCTATCACAGCAGAACCCCCTCCAAGGTTTCTGAGAGGAAAACCTTGGAAAGTAAATCTCCAAGTGGAAGAGATCTTTGCAAGTACACATATTGACTATGTGACTATTTTGCAAAACTAATTTGCTTTAGTGAGGAAAGGAAGAGTTCTAACATTTATTGAATATGTATTATGCAAAAGATACACTCTCAACATTTTTCTTACTCAACATTTTGAAATAACCCTGAAAAATGAGTTTTATGACCCATTTTACAGGGAGATAAGGTTATAAAAATTGTAATAGGCAGAAAGAATGTGCTATTTAAGTTTCAGCTGCTATTAATGCCAAGACTATTACCAAAGAGCACTAAATATGTACTAATTATTTAAAACTCTCAATACTCCCAACAATTTTTGAGATAAGGAGCCTAAGGCTGAGTAGCTTGTCCAAGACACAGGGCTGGGAAATGGTGGAGCTGAGGCTTGGGACTAAGCTGTCTGACTCCAGAGACTAATTCCTTAAGCACAATGGCTTAAACTGGGTAAAACCTGCAAAAGACATTCTATCATGTCTGCATTATTGCAGGTTCTACACATGTGAGTTCTCATTTTTCATTTGCCTTAGAGGAATGGGCGGCAATGGAAAGAAAGGTAACTGATAGTAGAATTTTAGTGCTGAGTTTCCCAACTGGGGACAGTTTTGCAATGTCTGTACTATTGTTTGTCACAACTGAGAGAAAATGCTTCTGGCATCTAATGGAAGAGTCCAGGATGCTACTAAATGCCCTGTAATGCATAGGACAGCACCCTCCCTCAGCAGTGATCCACCTTAAAGTGCCAATTGTGCCAAGGTTGAGAATGCCCACTCTAGAACACTTAGAAAAAGTTAGGATCTGGCCTAGAAAATAAAAAATATATTGACCAAGGCTCATGCTGCTTTCCCATTGGAAAAATGGGAATGTTTTACAGCTGTAAAATCTATGGAGGCTGAGCCATGTGAGATGCCAAACAACATGAGCTGTGCCTGCAAAATGCCAAAACAGGGACAACATGAGAAAAAGCTCTTTAAGGGAATATTTAAAATATACCTGAGATATTAGTTTTATTGAAGGAATGGTGGGATGAACAGATCAGGAGATCATTGCCATTGAAAAGATTGTTATTCACAGTTCCCATGAGGAGAGAAAATGCCACACCATACAAGACCACGCAGGAAAGAACTAAGGTTGGTCAGAAGGAGGAGGAGTGAGAGGAATGCATAAGTCGAAGCCTTATGCGTTCACTGGGTTTTGTGGGAAGAACTGAGTGAGGCAGGGTAAGCAACTGAGGAAGTTTAGGATTCCATTGAAAAATAATATCAGCGGACTCTGGGCGACAGAGGTAACCTCTCATTGTCTGGGACATGGCCTGGTGGTGATTCAGGGCATAGAAATAGTGTCCTGGACTCCAGAATCCTGATATTTGGAGGCAGATGCTTGGTTTTGGCATCAAAGTCATTCTCCCAGGCAAGTTGTTTACTATGTATAAGAATTGGCTAAGCCTCAAGAGGAGCAGTTCTTCCTGTCCTGTGAGCCATCAAGAAGACAAAGCATTGTAAAACATAGAAAATAGATGCAGTGTGTTATATCTTAACCCAAAGCTCATCTTGAATATTTGGGTTTAACAGTGTTAACTTCTCACGCTCAGCTTCAGAGACAGGCTGGGGAGTAAGACCTGCTATACTCAGTATATTTAATTCAACTGCAAGGGATCTGTGTGTGTCCGGTGTGAGCAGCCTGGAAATGGTGGAGTTTAAAGCCATAGATTAGAAGAGCCCTATGGCTTAGCAGGATGAGCCAGCATGAACACTGAGGAAAGGCTTTCCTTGTGATATACAGTGAGACCCAAGGCAAGTTGTATCTTCTAAGTTCCTTTGCACATTTAACCATGAGATGTGGGCAGTGGGTCTCAACTCAGATCACACATCAGAGTAGCCTGGGAGGTTTCAGAAGCACAGGTGCTCAGGGCCCACTCCCAGGGATTAGATTCAGGGAAATAGGAAATACCTATCTCCCATAGATTATATGGGCTTCTCAGGTGACCCTAGTAGTAAAGAAGCCACCTGCCAATGCAGGAGATGTTAATTTATTTATTTATTTTTACATGTTTCAATGCCATTCTCCCATCTCATCCCACCCTCTCCCTCTCTCTCTCCCCCAGAGTCCAAAAGTTCACTCTATAGATCTGAGTCTCTTTTGTTGTCTCGCATACAGGGTCATCATCCCCATCTTTCTAAATTCCATATGTATGTGTTAGTATACTATATTGGTGTTTTTCTTTCTGGCTTGCTTCACTCTGTATAATTGGCTCCAGTTCCATCCATCTCCTTAGAACTGATTCAAATGTATTCTTTTTAATGGCTGAGTAATACTCCATTGTGTATATGTACCACAGCTTT
>SJYQ01104581.1:231901-248987 GCA_006410935.1 Redunca redunca
GTATATAGGTCTTTAGTTTCTTTAGGTAGATATATTCCTAGGTATTTTATTCTTTTCATTGCAATGGTGAATGGAATTGTTTCCTTAATTTCTTTTTCTACTTTCTCATTATTAGTGTAAACGAATGCAAGGGATTTCTGTGTGTTGATTTTATATCCAATGCAGGAGATGTTAGATGCAGGTTTGACCCCTGGGTCAGGAAGATCCCCTGGAGAAGGGCATGGCGACCCACTCCAATATTCTTGCCTGGAAAATCTCATGAACAGAGGACCCTGGTGGGCTACAGTCCATGGGGTTGCAAAGAGACACGACTGAGGTGACTTTGGACACACCCATGCATTATAAATTACTGCTTGCCCCTAATTTGTAAACTTGTAAATTTGTAATAGATTGTACAGCCCTTCTAGTGATTCTGAAGGACATGCCAATAAAGGCCATAGTTTGCCACATCTCTGGCACGCCTCTGAAATTTGTGGTGCCTCCAGCCCAGTCTCAGTGACCCAGTGGTGTCCACCAGCTCCAAAATTCTCCCATATTCTCAGCTTATAATAGGACACTGGGCAGTTCAATTTATTTCCTTTCAATCTTTTCATTTAAGTCACTTGCTATCAAACTCAAGACTGGAGATACAAGCCAGAATTCAAGTCATTTCCCAGGATTTTGGACATTTGGAACCAAGAATCCAGGAGAACTCAAAATTTCAGGGAATTTGCCTGGTGGGCAGCTCCCTGCAGGCTCACTTATAGCAGAATAAGCAGTCTGAGTTTGACCCTTGTGTACACTTTTTAAAATTGCCTTAGGATGACATCTTTGCCATCATAGCTTGACATTGACTGAAATTGACTTTGCCTGAATAAATGTAATTTAACAAGAGAGAATATTAAAGCCTCAGAGCCTTCCTAAGGGAAACATTGAAACTGATTTACTTACTCCTACCATGGCATCTACAGGTTTATACTTAGCACGAAGACCATTTACTATCCCTATAGCTAAGTCTTATTATCTTAGTAAGAAAAAATTTTTAAGGGATCTTCTTACTAAGACAATAAGACTTAGCTATTGGGAAACCATTTAAACAAGGTGACAGTTATGAAGATGAGGACAACATACTTCCAGAAATCCATGGAAAAACGATCATAAGCTCTGAACACACTGAGTGTATCTGGGACTCCTGAGGGGCAAGGTGACAAGAGAAGCATGGCCATGCATGGCTCTGCTAGCTGATGAAGCGCACTGTCTGCCACAGTCACAGGCTCTCATCTATTTCTAAGAGAAATGCATCACATGCATACCCAAGTACATAAAAATTTGTGTGTGTGTGCTCAATCGCCCAGTCATGTTTGACTCTTTGCCACCTCCGAGATTGTAGTTCCCTAGGCTCCTCCATCCACTGGGATTTTTCAGGCAAAAATATTGCAGTGAGTTGCCATTTCCCCCTCCAGAGGATCCTCTCAACCCAGGGATCAAACTCATGTCTCCTGTGTCTCCTGCATTGGCAGGCAGACAATAAGAATTTTGAACCATATAATTCATATAGGTGTGGATCTAGTCCTCAGACTGAGCATTAGAGTAAATGTTTCCTTTTTATATTTTTTTTCCTGTGTGCCTATTTATTCATTGGAAATATTGTTAAGGATGCTAAGTATGTTTTTATAAAAACATAAGGTGTTCTAGTGCACTGTGGTTCCTTTTCTAACTTTTTGAGATGGAAACTTTGGTCATTGGTTTGTCTTTCCTCTTTTCTAACATTTGCATTTTGAGTTTTAAGTTCCCCCACTGAACACTGCTTTGGCTGAATACCATGCCTGTTATAGTAGTTTTTCATTGTGAGAAAATGTCGACCCTATTGCAATCTGCAAGACTGTTAGAAAGAACTCCCACAGCCCCTTAGCCAGCCTTGCAAGTTACTTTCTGCTGTTCATCTGTCACCTTCTCTCTGACTCAGAGTGGACGCTTCTGAGCCCTTGGTGAGCCGGTTCACTTTCCTCCCCACAGTGAAGTTCAGCAGGAGGCAGTCAGAGGGACCTGGAACCATTCTTCCTCCACTAGCTTTGTTCTCACCAGCCTTTTTAATGAGAGCCGGATGCACTTGTTCCTCTTCAGCATGGTGGTGGTCATCTACACACTCGCCATAGCCGGCAACGCTGCCATGGTCCTCCTGATCTGGGCCGATGCCCGGCTCCACACACCCATGTACTTCCTCCTCAGCCAGCTATCCTTCTTGGACATCTTCTTTGCCTCAGTCACTGTCCCCAAGATGATAGCAGGCTTCCTCTTTGGATGGATAAGCATCTCATTTGGAGGGTGTGGAGCACAAATGTTTTTCTTCATGTTCCTGGGGGCTGCAGAGTGCATTCTGCTGGCCCTCATGGCCTATGACCGCTATGTGGCCATCTGTAATCCTCTGCGCTACGCACTGCTCATGAGTCGCCAGACCTGCCTGCTCCTGGTGGCTGCCTCCTGGCTGGGAGGGTCACTCAACGCCTCCATCCAGACTGCGCTGACCCTGCAGTTCCCCTACTGCGGCTCACGGAAGATTGCACACTTCTTCTGCGAGGTGCCCTCACTGTTGAGGTTGGCCTGTGCTGACACGGCTGCCTATGAGCAGGTGCTCTTCGTGACGGGTGTGGTGGTCCTCCTGGTGCCCATTGCCTTCATCACCACCTCCTATGCCTTAATCCTCACAGCTGTGCTCCGGATGCACTCTGTGGAGGGGCATAAGAAGGCCCTAGCCACCTGCTCCTCCCACTTGGCAGTCGTCAACCTCTTCTATGGGCCCCTTGTCTACACTTACATGTTACCTGCATCCTACCATTCTCCTGGCCAGGATGACGTAGTATCCGTCTTCTATACAGTCCTCACACCCATGTTGAATCCTGTCATCTACAGCCTCAGGAACAAGGAAGTAACAGGAGCAATGAAGAAGGTCATAGGGAAGTGTGGGGTAGGTAGGACTGTTTAAGACTCAGGAGAGAAGGAGCCTCACCTCTAAGATGTGCCTGTGGCTCCAGGTGCCCATTCTAGGATTGCCTTCCAGAATGAGCAGTCTCAAATCCACATACAGAAAAGTGAAAGGGGCACTCCTCATTCCCTTCCAGTTCCCACACTTCAAAGAGGTGTCCAAATGGTTTGTGTCCACTCCCCTTCACCTTCCCCACCTCAACAAACTGCAGGCCAGCTTCTCTATCCATCCCTTGTCTGAAGCAACAATAACTCATCATCTCCATGTCACTGACTGTCCAAGGGCTTCCCTTCTCTTCAAAGGGCTTTCATTGCTGGCTATTTCCCCAAACGTTTCCTTTATTCTTCTCCTCCAGCCACAATAACTCTCTTGCTGTTGCCTAAAATTCCTAAGCACAATATCCCATCTAGGGGTCCTTCAATGCAGAGGTCTCAACACCTGGGCACTTCCCCCTACATTTTTGCATGGTTTTTGCCTTTACTTCATTTAGGAACTGCTCAAATGTGACATTTTAGGGGTTCCTACACTGGCTACCCTGTCCAAAATATCATTCCCACTCCATCATCTTTTTCTAACTTCATTTGTGTATCCTGTTTCTTTTTCCCTTTAGAATGTATGGGAGTACAGAGGCTTTGATTCTTAATTCTGATTCCTAGAAGAATGACGGGCACAGGGTCCATCAATAAATACCTGTTGAATCAACAGATAAAGCTAAAGAACATTTTCTTACCTTTTCCAATGTTGGCACTGTTGTTAGTTCCTCTTTGAAAATCTGTCTTCTGGCCCACCCTTTCCTATTAAGTGATGAGTGCCTCAGAACCTGGTGCCTACCCCTTCTCAATCCACACTCTCTCTTATCACTCTAATTCATGGCCATGACTTCAGTTACCACCTGACACCAAACTTGGTCATATATTTACAAGCTAGCCAGATATCTCCTACAAGACTTTTAACACCCAACTCCACATGACACCCCACTGGATGTTTCTAAGGGACCTCAAATGCATCATGCCAAGACACAAAGTCATGACCTCACTTTCATGTCAGGTAATTGAGTGAATGTCTCACCTGGTCAGTAGGTGTGCATTGCCACTCATATTCAATCTCTCACAAAGTCCTCAATACAGTGCATTTATTTGACTGTCAATGCTTACCTTCCCACAAGGTGTATCCCCTTAAGGTTGCAGCCACCACTATCATAGGCTAAAGATACAGTGGATGAGTCAGGAATTTCCAAACAGGTCTCCTTGCCCCCATTCTTACCACACCTCATGTACAAAACCACAGGTTTTTTTCCTCGAGAGGTAGCCAACGAGATTTCTGAACACAAATCTAACGCCATGCCACCGACTTCACCCCATAACTTCTCCTTAAATTGTTTTAGCAATTGCCATTGTTCCTTCACATGTCATCATCTGATACATGATATATTTTTACATACATATATTGTTTACCATCTGTCTTCTACTATAAGGTAAGCTCCATGAGGACAAATGTTGTTTTTGCACTTGACACACAGTTGGTATTTATTAAATATTGAGTAACGACTATGTGAATGAATTAATGCCCTCAGGTAAAACAAATCATCTTTCCCATTGCTTACAAAGCCCCGAAGAGTCTGGTGGTCTTGGCTTCATTTCGTGTTTCTTTCTCCTTAATCCTGCTCCTCTGCTCCTTCTTCCTTCCAGGTCATTTCCAGAGCTGTTCCTCTGCCTGGGATGCTGCTTTCTCCTCTGTGCTTAGAATCCTACCTTCCTTAGCCCAAGTATCATCTCTTCAAGGAATTCTTCTCCATAATCCCAAAATAAGTCAAGTTCTCTTAGATATGTCCCATATCCTTCCTAGCCTTTAGTTCTTCAATTAAATCTGTCTCCTCACAGTACATGAGAGCAGGGAGTCTCCACGACTTCACCACAGTGCCTAACTTTGCACCTGGCACATTATAATGCCTCAATAAGTATCAAAAAGAAAGAAAGGAAGAAGAATACAGGCAGAAAGGAGGGAAAGCAGCAGGAAGGCAGGGAGGTAGGAAGGGATAGAGACTGATTTGCAGTCTTGTATTTCCAAATTAGACCATACTTTGCCACCATAAATCTTTGCTTATATAATGCAACTGCCATAAGAGATGCCACCAATCACTCTGTGTATTTTAAGACATCTCTAAAAGTCTTCAGAGGCCAGAAACCCATCCTGAAAGCCCGATCTACATCCTTTATACCAAAGCTGGATAATAAAAATTGAGAACAGTCCAGCCTTTTCTTCCACTTCTGGCCATCCACAGTGAGGATCACATTGTGCTTCCAGCAGCTTCAGGGGCATCTTTAGTAGGAGTCAGCAGTATAGCAGAAGACATCAAGACCAAAATCAACTGCGAGACTGTTCCTTTTGACAGTTGCTTCCCCCACCAGGATCAGGCCAGAACCACCTGATTTCCACTGCTATGAGAAGGCAATGACTGCTAAAGCAGGAGAGAGAAGTGTCATGTGCTAATGGTACCTCCATGTGTAAAAGTCCTTCTGCCCCATATCCTGGGTATCAGCCTGGAATGACTGGCGGACGGAAAGCATATTTCCTGGGAAGATGTGACGTGGCTCCATCCCACTTCCTCTGTCCTCCATCCTTCCCCCATTGTGGTGAAAGGGGACCTAAGTAAATGGTGATCCCCACCCTGGAATTCTGAATCATGGCTTAACTAATTATAAATTACTCATTAGAAAAGTTGGGGGAGGGGAGATGAGAACATCATTGAGAACTCTGTTTCCACCCAAACATTTTAACCACATTCTCTTCTCAAGAAGAAATTAACTAAGGGGAGAGTGAGTTCTATTCCAAAGGATTATGTGCAGGCAAACATCTCATAATCTCATCCCACCACAGAATTCCAGAACAGTATCCCCTTCTTCACCACATTTCCCAACCCTGTACATTATAAGCATGATCTTTAACTCCTTAGCACTTGCCCAAGCAAAGGAGAAAGCCATAATTTGCAGGTATTGATATGTCTGACCTCTCACTCATCAAATAGATAGGCAAGTTTTGAAAACTGGCAAGTGGAAGATAAACTGTCTACTCATGCCTTCCTGTGCTACAGAGAGCAAGCTATATTAAAATATAAAGTTTGACCTTCTTCTTTGTAAATATACCCCAATTTCAACTGAGCAGACACTGCCTAGAATACATTTCCCAGTTATCAATGCAGCCAGGTATGGCTATGTACCTAAGCTCTGAATGGTGGCCCCTAAGCACAAATGTAGCCATTCAGCAGGGTCCTCAGATGTCAGGGCCATGTCACATTCCTCTCCACCCCACCACACGTTCTTTCTGGCTGACATGTAGTCATAACAAATGGAGCTTCAGTGGATATCTTGGAAGGAAATTGAGTTTCTGAAATCATGGTGTTGATCAACCACTGTGTTTTCTGGCACTTGCAGTGAATCTAATTCTAATTAACATTTCACACCACAAAAGTGACAGGAAGAGTTGACCCTTTTCATCGTGTGGCAGGAATGGCTGTGTAGCCCCATACTGCTGGAACGCCAGGAAAAAAATACTTTCTGAAAACTAGGTTAAACACACCAAAATGTACACACCAGAATACAACATGAGGACTATAAGTAGCTTTGAGAACTTGATCTCCACATGGAGAAAAATGGCAAACTCCAATTAGAACTGGCATTTAAGAAGGTACACATCATAGAATTTCCAATTTATGATGTAGGCTACTAGCTTTTTCCTTTTAATAGAATAAAACATGAAAATGGGAAGATTTTAAAACTGAGTCAGCAGGAAATATTTGGCAAATGACATGGGAAAGCCTAGCTCTATTAAGACATGAGAGATGCCAAGCATCCTCCATCATAAGTCCTATACTCAGGAAGCAGAAGAAATAATAAGAAACATAATCTAGATAGGAATCTTGTTATGTGTGTTATGTGTGTGCACGTGTGCTCAGTCGTGTCCAATTCTTTGCAACCCGATGCACTGCAGCCCACCAGGCTCCTCTGTCCATGGGATTTCCCAGGCAAGAATACTGGAGTCAGTTGCCTTCATTTCCTTCTCCAGGGGATCGTCCCAACCAAGGGATCAAACCTGTATCTCCTGCATCTCTTGCATTGGCAGGCGGATTCTTTACCACTAAGTCACCTGGGAAGCCCGTAGATAGAAATCTAGATAGATAAAGCTTTTAGATATATAGCTCAGATAGATGATCGGTCATATGCTTATATACGCATATGATAGATAGCAGACAGATGATAAATAGATCACTCACTAGATAGGTGATAGATAGATACACCGATAAATAATCACACTTTCTTCATTCACTCCTCCATGGGTGGACACTTACATTGTTTCCATATCTTGGCTATAGTGAATAATGCATCAGTGAACACGGGAGTACATATACCTCTTCAAGACACTAATTTCATTTCCTTTGGGAACATCCAGAATTGTGATTGCTGGATCATACAATAGTTCTATTTTTAGCTTTTTGAGGATAATGTTTGTTTATACAAGTGTAAGTAGTCTTTCCATCTTCTTCTTGGCCTTGATATTCCTCTGGAGAGGTGATTTATAGTACTTTTACTATCAGCTTCTTCCTGGGAGTAGGCCCACCCCCAAAGAAAGAATTGATGGCAGCCTCATTTCTCAGAAGTTGTTGCTTTTAGTAAGATAAATGAAGCTCTGAGAAGGCTTCTTTCTTTGAATCTGTTAATGTCAAATATCTTCAGCTTAAAATAATCTTCAAATCAACTCAGTTTCTGAGCAGGTCCCCACACTTCACTGTAAAATGTTCAGACATAAAAATTCTCCACTTTCCTACCAGCTGGCATTTTCTCATCCTTAGCAGGCAATGTAAAGGTCTTACCCTCAACAGGTAATTCTCACTGCTTTTTCCCGCAATAGTAGCAGCCCCGGGATTTGAGCTAATAGCTGGTATCCCATCAAAGGTCTGATAACGCCACTTGAGGGATTTCCTCCAAAGATCCTTTCCAGCCTTTCTTTCTCCCTTCTTTATCTGGAGAGAGACCTGGGGAGACTATACTCAATAGGCAGGTAGAGGGGCAGGATTTATATACTTTTGGATACTCCACCCCTGATCTACCAAGCCTAGGACATCACCCACACCTCCTTGCAGGGCCTTTTTCAGCTATTTTCTCACAGAGACTCTCATTCCCTTGGTCACTTTGGCAGTGTGCCTACAGACTACCTCCTTGCCCTCCGGTGCAGGAAAGCATACACCTGGAACAGGGAAGCCGTGATGGAGCCAGCTGTGTCTCTCCCTTTCTTGCTCTCAGCCAGGACACAGACAAGGCAATCTCAGAAAATCTTTATTCCTTCTGTGAACTTCACTACTTCTTTTCACGTCTAAGTCAACTTCCCCATCAATTATTTTATTTTCTTACTTTTGGACTATTTATTCAAAAGATCATGGCATCTGGTCCCATCATGTCATGGCAAATAGTTGGGGAAACAGTGGAAACAGTAGCAGACTTTATTTTGGGGGGCTCCAAAATCACTGCAGATGGTGACTGCAGCCATGAAATTTTTAAAAGACACTTGCTCCTTGGAAGAAAAGTTATGACCAACCTAGACAGCACATAATAAAGCAGACACATTACTTTGTCAACAAAGGTCCATCTAGTCAAAACTACAGCTTTTCCAGTAGTCATGTAAGGATATGAGAGTTAGACTATAAACAAAGCTGAGTGCCAAAGAATTGATGCTTATGAACTCTGGTGTTGGAGAAGACTCTTGAGAGTCCCTTAGACAGCAAGGGGAGCCAACCAGTCCATCGTAAAGGAAGTCAGCCCTGACTATTCATTGGAAGGACTGATGCTGAAGCTGAAACCAACATTTTGGCCACCTGATGCGTTCCAAATAGGCAAAGGAGTACGTCAAGGCTGTATATTGTCACTCTGCTTATTTAACTTATATACAGAGTACATCATGAGAAACGCTGGACTGGAAGTAACACAAGCTGGAATCAAGATTGCCGGGAGAAATATCAATAACCTCAGATATGCAGATAACACCACCCTTATGGCAGAAAGTGAAGAGGAGCTAAAAAGCCTCTTGATGAAGGTGAAAGAGAAGAGCGAAGAAGTTGGCTTACAGCTCAACATTCAGAAAACAAAGATCATGGCATCCGGTCCCATAACTTCATGGGAAACAGATGGGGAAACGGTAGAAACAGTGTCAGACTTTATTTTTGGGGGGCTCCCAAATCACTGCAGATGGTGACTGCAGCCATGAAATTAAAAGACGCTTACTCCTTGGAAGAAAAGTTATGACCAACCTAGATNAGGATGAGATGGCTGGATGGCATCACGGACACGATGGACGTGAGTCTGAGTGAACTCCGGGAGATGGTGATGGACAGGGAGGCCTGCCGTGCTGCGATTCATGGGGTCGCAAAGAGTCGTACACAACTGAGCGACTGAACTGAACTGAACTGATGCAAAGAGCTGACTTATTTGAAAAGACCCTAATGCTGGGAAAGATTGAGGTCAGGAGAAGGGGATGACAGAGGATGAGATGGTTGGATGGCATCACCAACTCAATGGACGTACGTTTGGGTAAACTCTGGGAGTTAGTGATGGACAGGGAGGCCTGGTGTGCTGCGGTTCATGGGGTCGCAAAGAGTCGGACATGACTGAGCGACTGAACTGAACTGATACTCTGGATACTAACACAACATAGTAAAGCAACTACACTCCAATAACTTTTGTAAGGTACAGTGTAAATACAACTATCAAATCCACTGAGAACTCCCCCAAAATTATGGACTCCTTTTATTGATCTACTTGCTTTATTGTGACGGTCTGGAACCAAGACTGAACTATCTCCAAGGTATGCCTACGTGTTACTAATGCTAATTTCGCCTGTTTATTTTCACTTTTCTCAGTAGAAAATTTAAAAATACAAATGTAGCTCATTGTATTTTTATTGGACTGCACTGGTCTCGATTACTAACAGTCCAGTGAGATATTTACCTTAGACATTTTGTGTTGTCTCTTTTGTAAGGTGATGTTCTGTCTCTTTCCTTATTACTTTATGTAGTCTCATTATTTAAAAAAAAATTAAACAAAGTTAAAAGCTTTTTTTCTTACCAAAGAAAAGAAACAATAAAGTGTTCAAGTGCTAAAACAGTTATTGATGTTGCTAAATATTAGTCTCTGTTAAACCTTAAACCTTTTCACAGAAATTCCTCTCTTTCAAGGCACATGGTAGGATTGCTCTGCTCCAGCCCCTTGAAGTTAGGCTTACCCATTAGAATGTGATCTGGGGAGACATTTAAGAATCAACCCAATGATTTATTTGTGTATATCCTTGCATCCCTTGAATAAACCCCACTTGAATATGGTATATTATCCTTTTAATATGTTGTTGGATTCTGTTCACTGCTATTTTGTTGAGGATTTTTGCATCTATGTTCATCAGTGATATTGACCCATACTTTTCTTTTATGCCGTATCTTTGTCTGAGCTTGGTATGAGGATAATGGTGGTCTCAAAGAATGAGTTTGGGAGTTTTGCAGACTCCCTCTGCAATTTTTTGGAACAGTGTCAGATGGATGTGTATTAACTCTTATCTAGACGTTTGATATAACCCTCCTACGGAGCCATCTGGTACTGGACTTGGGTGTTTTTAATCACATTTTAATTTCAGTACTTGTGATTGGTCTGTACATATTTTCTATGTCTTCCTGGCTCAGTCTTGGGAGATTGTACCTTTCTAAAAATATGTTCACTTCTTGTAGGTTGTCCATTTTATGGGTATATAGTTACTTGTAGTAGTCTCTTTGATCCTTTGTATTTGTGTGGTATAAGATTTGCCACATTGTCTTCCCCCTGCTGTAGTGACTGAGGAAGCTCGGTTTGAGACAGAGCTTCCTGCCACTCCCTGGCAGCAAGGAGTATAATTTAGAAATAAAATTATATGTCCATGGTGTTAAGCTACTGAAATCGTGGAGTTTGGTACTACAGCGAAACCTAACCCATTTTGACTGATGCATATTCTATCACTAGTAATTTAGACAGGAAGCCACCCTGATCAGGTATATACACAGTGGGTGTTGCTATATCTTACAATTGTTGGACTCCAGTCTCTTACTGGACTCTGAGTTCCTTGAGGATAGAAATACTATGCACTTGATTTCTTCACACCACCATCAAGTCTGACACATAATTAGAAGTTAGGACATATTTGAAGACTGAATGGAACAAATGAATTAACCAATGAGTCTCATAACTGGTAGCTAAGTCTTTTGGACAGGGAGATTTCTCAGAGGAAGATAGAATAGAAGGAGTAAAAAGATTGCCAAATTAAGCTTGGCGCTCAAATAAGTATAATAAGCATAAGTTTATTGTAGCATATAGCTACAGATATGAGAGTTCATTTTTGGTTTTCATTTTGTTCTTCTGTTTTCTGGCTTGCTTGCTTGAGATTTTTGTTTTGTTTTGTTTTGTTTTTTTAATAGCCCTGCTCTAGTACCTGTATGATTCCAGAAGCAGATGTTGGCAGGTCACCTGACAAGAGTACACTAAAGCACTGAAGGTATGAGCCACTAAAGAGACAGGAACTAGAATTTAAATTTGATCAGCAATGATTTGGAAAGATAAGAACTCCCCAGTGGAATGTGATAGAAAGGTGTGTTTATGGTAGTTGAGGCATTAATGGAGCTTGAAAAATCTTCCCACCATTGATCAAGCTGGGAGAGAAGACAAAGATAAATACCAGGTGCAAAGTTAACAGGAAACATTTCTCCTGAGGTAGGAATAAACTTTTTATCTCTTCAGTCATAAAGTTGAATGACTATTGCTTTCTTAATGAGAAACTTGCCTTAAAAAATCTAAGTCACTTTGCAGACAAATATCCTTAATCTTCAACCTAGGAGCAAAGGTGCAGATATGAGATTTTAGGCATTCACTTCTATCTTAACTTTGACATTGCGGCTGTCCACCTCACAGTCTAAACCCGACAAGGATCTCTTTACATATAGTTGTGCTTCACCTTGAACTTCATATAAATTTCTCCCAAGTGTCACTCTTCTCCAAAATTCTGTAATAATTCTTTGTTTGGTGATATGTCCCAGAGTTCCTACTCAAATCAAGAAACTTAACTATGTGGGGCTACAGGGTTATCCTTGGTTATCTAGTTGCTGAGTCTAGCAAAGTTTCTCAACCTCAGCACTATTAACATTTTAGGTCAGATAATTCTTTGTTGTGGCGGCGAGGGAGACAAACCTGTGCATCGTTCAGCATGCCAGGCAGCACCTCTGACCTCTAGTCACTAGACACCAGTAGCACCCCCAGTTGTGACAGCCAGAAATGTCTTGGTACACTGCCACATGTCTCTGGGGAATGCATTCACCACCAGCTGAGAGTCACTGGGCTAGGACACACATTATCAATGGTGGCCGTACCACCAGTAAGATCTTCAAATTTTTAAGTTTTGTAATTGGAGAATTTTTTAAATATACTTATTTTAATTGGAGGCTAATTACTTTACAATATTGTATTGGTTTTGCCATTTTGAGGAAAGGGGAAGAAATCCTATATGTCACAATAGTGTGTGGCCCTCCAAAAGATCATAGCACATGTACAAATAAACAATATAACAGCGGTATTAAAATTTCACAACAGAGGAGCCAATAGGAAGAAAAGGGGTCTAAAAAGGCCCTTGTAGAAGGGCAATAATGGAAAGAAGTTGAGAAACTACAGGCCTGGGTAAGCTGCAGTGGAAGCAGAAGTGACAGTGTTGGAAGGAACTGTAGTTAGAGCGTGAGTAATGGCAGACTCCACTCAGGGACATCTGTCTGGGAGTTAGGAATCCTATTCTGTGGTTGTATGGGAGTACAGGGCGGGCAAAATGCAGAGGAGAGCAATCTGATAGCTCTGGGGTTTGGGCTATTTGACGTTAAAGTAATTTAAGTTAACATTCCAACTTCCCGCCTAACTAGCCGTGTTCCAAATGTACAATCACCTCCAGAGTAGAGGGGGGCCACTTCTACTGGTTACCTAGGGCTGCTGTAACAAACTGCCAAAATGAATGGCTCAAAACAACAGAAATGTATTCTCTTGTCGTTCTGAAGTCAGGTGTTGGCAGAGCTAGCCTTTCTCCAGATACTAGTGGGGAATGTGTCTGTTCCTTGCCTCTTCCTGCTTCTAGTGGCTGTCAGAATTCCTTGGGATCACATCAGTTCAGCCTCTGCTTCCATAGACTCATAGTCCTGTTCTCCTGAGTCTTCTCCTCTGTGAGTCTATCTCAAAACTCCTCCTGCTTCTCTCTTCTAAGAATACATGTTAAGGGCCACCAAGATAATTTCGGGAAAAGTTCTCAAGATCCCCAACTTAATCAAATCTTTTGCCATCTAAGGCAATATTCACAGGTTAAAGATTAAGATATGGGTATAACTTTAGGGCCACCATCCAACCCATCACAGTACTATACTAACACAGATATAGATCATTTTTTGTTATGACTAAAAGTTCTTTTGCACAGGGCTATAGCAAGGAAAATTATAGACCAAGAGTCAAAACATTTAATGAGGGCTTCCCTAGTGGCTTGGTGGCAAAGAATCCACCTGCCAATGCAGGAGACACAGGTTCAATCCCTGATCCAAGAAAATCCCATGTGCTATGGAGCAACTAAGCACCACAACTACTGAGTCAGCACTAGACTCTGTGCTCTGCAACAAGAGAAGCCCCCTGCTCACCACAAGTAGAGAAAAGCGCCCCCAGCAACAGAGACCCAGAACCGTCAAAAATAAATAAATAAATAAAGTTATTTCCAAAAATTCTGAAGAGTGGTCAGAACTGACCTAGTAGCTAGTGAACTTATCACAAAGAATGAAGTCAATGTAACTATCAAGGGAGTGGTTGTTTTTTTTTTAATTGCGGTTTTGAAAAGCCATAAAATTCCCCATTTTAATTATTAAGTGCATAATACGATAGTGTTAACTATAGTTACATCATTGTGCAACTGCTGCTGCTGCTAAGTCGCTTCAGTCGTGTCCGACTCTGTGCGACCCCATAGACGGCAGCCCACCAGGCTCTCCCGTCCCTGGGATTCTTCAGGCAAGAACACTGGAGTGGGTTGCCATTTCCTTCTTCAATGCGTGAAAATGAAGTTGCTCAGTCATGTCCAACTCTTAGCAACCCCATGGACTGCAGCCCACCAGGCTCCTCCGTCCATGGGATTTTCCAGGCAAGAGTACTGGAGTGGGGTGTCATTGCCTTCTCCGCATTGTGCAACAGATCACTATAAATTCTTCATATCGCAAAACTGGACCTCTACATCCATTGAACAATTACCCCTTTCCTCTCCCCGCCCCCAAGCCCAGCCCTTAGTAACTACTGCTTTGCTTTCTGTTTTGAAGAGATGGAGCAGAGATGTTTAGAGTTGACAGGGAAGAGGATCAGCCACCGTAAGACATCTTTAATTGGGTATGTGAGTGAACACCAAACAACTAGGAAAAGTGGTAACTCAGCTTGACTCATTTCTCTCAATTCTCTGGACCATGGAAACAGCCCATCAGGCTTTTTCCAGTCACGTGAGCCTCTGAGCCCCTAGCATCTCATTGGCCAGCGCTCCCGCGAAGTGTGAGATGAGCAAGAGGAGGGACCAAGAAGGATGAGCCAATTAGGAAGCAGAGACCCCCTGCCCCTGCGCTTGCGCAGTACTCTCTGGCCCACTCCAGGAAGTGCTGCATTCCCGGATGCAGGTGCTAGGTAATACGTGTGGCAACTTGCCTGGCCACACAACACACCAGGGAGCTAGACGCAGCCCACTTGCTCCTGGAACCCTGTAGAAAGTAGCGGACAAGCCGGAAGGAGCCCCAGACCACTTCTGAATACCAGGTGCCTCCAAAGGCCAAGGTCACAGTGGCCCACCCAGCAAGTAGGGCCTCAGGAGGGGTTCTCAAGTGGCAGAAAGGCTATTCCTGTGGGAGGTGGATCCTGGACAGACTGGGTGTTTCTTCCTGTGGACCTGGGCTGACTAGCTTCTGCCTTTCAGAGAGAAAGGGACAAGGCATCAGCCATGCAACAAGCAGCTCCCAGCGGCCTCCTCTTGGCCTGTAGCCTGGCCTTGGCACCTTTCCTCGCAGGTAAGTGTACGGGGTGTGTCCCTAGCCAAATTCTCTCATCACCGCATCCCCACCCACATTCCTGTATCCCTAGCTGAATTATCCTCTGTATTCCTCTTTGCATTCTCTCATTAATGCGCTCATTCCTGCATTCCCACCCTTAGTCTTCCATTCTTGTCTGTATTCTGCAGACCTCAGTGACACTTTCCTTGTGGGTGCTATGCTCGGCATGGACATCTGCAGTGATTATACAGGCATCATTCCTGCCCTCATAGGTCTTACAATGTACTGACCAGTGTTGGAAACAGAGTCCTGAGTGTCAGTTAAAATCAACTCCAACTCCTTACTGCCTGGCCTCAGGCAAATAATTGAGCCCATCCACGGGGCTTCCCAGGTGGGGCTAATGGTAAAGAACTCACATGCTAATGCAGGAGACGTGAGAGATACGTGTCTGGAAGATCCCCCGGAGAAGGACATGGCAACACACTCCAGTGTTCTTTCCTGGAGAATCCCATGGATAGAAGAGTATGGCAGGCTACAAGCCATAGGGTCATAAAGAGTCAGACATAACTGAAGTGACTTAGCCCTCACGCACGTGCCTCTGTTATGGGCTTCCTAGGTGGCCCAGTGGGTAAAGAATCTGCCAGCAGTGCAGGATACATCCCTGCATTGATTTGATCCCTGTGGGAAGAGGGCATAGCAACCCACTCCAGTATTTCTTCCACTTCCGATATCATTGCTTTGGGCACCAGAGGGCACAGGGAGGCTCAAGGGCAACTTCAAGAGGAGAGGAGGAAGTAATACTGCCACACTTAATCTGGTGACCATTTTTCTTCAAAATTGCCCTCATTTTCTCTGCTGGTCAGAGCTTGTTTTGTGGTTATGATTTATAATGAAGTTTGTTTGAATGTTCTCTACGATATGCCTTTTTCCTGGTTTTATTAATATAGAATTAACATACATCACTGTATAAATTTAAGGTGTGCAACATAATGGTTTGACTTATATTTATTGTGGAATAATTGCTGAGTACATTCAATTTTTCCCTTGTGATGAGAACTCAGGATTTGCTCTCCTCACTTTCAGTGTTAACTATAGGCATCATGTTGTATTACGTCCCTAGCACTTTTTTTCTTATCACTGAGAGTTTGTGCCTTTTGACCACATTTTCCCAGTGCCCCTTTCCATTACCTCTGGTAACCACAAGGCTGATTGCTTTCTCTGTGAATTTATCTTAGATTCCACATATAAGTGACATCATACAGTATTTATCTTTCTCTGTCTGGCTTACTTCACATAGCATAATGTTCTCAA
The DNA here is from genome assembly GCA_006410935.1 of Redunca redunca. Classification (NCBI taxonomy): domain Eukaryota; kingdom Metazoa; phylum Chordata; class Mammalia; order Artiodactyla; family Bovidae; genus Redunca; species Redunca redunca. The sequence continues at coordinate 248,269 of SJYQ01104581.1, forward strand.
GGCCCATCTATGTTTCCACAAATGGCAGAATTTCCTTGGTTTTTATGGATGATATCTATACACACACACACACACACACACACACACACACATATATATATATTTTAAAAAAGAGAGAGATCTCACAATTTCTTTATTCATTCATCTATTGATGGAAACTTAGGTTGCTTCCATTCTTGGATGTTAGGAATAATGTTGTCGTGAACATAGGGGTGCAGCTATCTTTTTTTTTTTTTTTTTTTTTTAGTGTTTTCATTTCCTTTGAATGTATTCCCAGAACTAAAATTGCTGGACTAAATACAGAGGTACTCTATTTAACTTTTTGAGGATCCTCCATACTGTTTTCCATTAGTGGCTATGCCAGTTTACAATCTCTTTTCTCCACATCCTCACCAGCATTTGTTATCTCTTGTCTTCCTTATGATGAGCATTCTGTCAGGTGTAAGATGAAATATTGTGGTTGTGATTTGCATTTCCCTAATGACTAAATTGGCATCCAGTCCCATCACTTCGTGAGAAAGAGATGGGGAAACAGTAGAAACAGTGTCAGACTTTATTTTGGGGGGCTCCAAAGTCACTGCAGATGGTGACTGCAGCCATGAAATTAAAAGACGCTTACTCCTTAGAAGAAAAGTTATTGCCAACCTAGATAGCATATTGAAAAGCAGAGACATTACTTTGCCGACTAAGGTCCGTCTAGTCAAGGCTGTGGTTTTCCC